>JAJQKJ010000593.1:0-103520 GCA_029574335.1 Rana kukunoris
TGTCCTAATTTCTTCTGAGAAATCCTCACTTCCTGTTCGTCTGTCTGTAACTCCACACAGTAATGCAAGGCTTTTTCCCTGTTGGAGAAAGCCTTTTGAGGGGGCGAGCAGTTTGTCAGAACGGCCCACTAACACACAGATTCTTTCTCTATCTGCAAAATAGAGAGTGTCGTGACTTGCCTGCTCGCCCCCATCCGCCCTCAAAGCTTTCTCCACACCAGGATAAAGCCTCGCATTACGGTGTGTAGTTACAGACAAAAGAACAGGAAGTGAGCATTTCTC
Source organism: Rana kukunoris (assembly GCA_029574335.1). Taxonomy (NCBI): domain Eukaryota; kingdom Metazoa; phylum Chordata; class Amphibia; order Anura; family Ranidae; genus Rana; species Rana kukunoris. The sequence continues at coordinate 283 of JAJQKJ010000593.1, forward strand.
AGAAGAAATAAGGACATTTAAAAGCAAAATGAAGGATTAGGTAAGTAAAGGAAGACTGCACTAGGGTAAGGAAGCTATTTAGGGGGGAAAAAAATCCCTTACAAACCCTTTAACTCAAAAAAGTACCTTACTTGCTCTCAGCCTTTTGTTTCTTTTTTTTTATCCATTTTCTTGTTAGAGGGCTACCTTAGTTTTCCATGGCCCCACTGCATGAATGAATGTAGCCAACTTCTCCTGTTCGCTCCTGAGATAGCCTATAGACTATGCCATAGTCCATAGGCTATCTCAGGAGCGAACAAGAAGGTTGGCTAAATTCATCCATTCATCATCTGTCAGCCAATGTCCACTATGGCATTTGTAGTGTGCATAGAGCAGTATACATGACTGCAACTACTGTTCCCTGCTTATTTCAAACAAATGAAATGAAGAGCAAGAAAAAAGGCTCGAGAGCTCATGCAAGGCAGAAAAACACAATAACTAACATTTTCTTTAACTACTTGCTTACTGGCACTTAAACCCCCTCCTCGCCTAGACCAAATTTAAGCTTTCAGTGCTCTCACACTTTGAATGACAATTGCCCGGTTATGCAACACTGTTTATAAATGTTTATCACGTTTTTCACACAAATGAGCTTTCTTTTGGTGGTATTTGATCACCTCTGCGATTTTTATTTTTTGTTTAAAAAAAAAAGATAAATTTCTTAAAAAAAAATTCTTCTTCATTGATGTATGCTGATGAGGCTGCACTGATGGGCACCAATAGGCTGCTCTTATGGGCACTGATAAGGCTTTCATTGATGGGCACCAAATAAGGTGGCACTGATGGGCACTGATATGTTGCACTGGTGGGCAGTGATGTTGGCAATGATGGGCACTGATCGCACTGGTAGGTAAAACTGATGAGCACTGATTTTTCCATTGCTGCTTTTCCTTTATATTGGCATAAAAAATGATTAATTAAATAATCTGAAGGCTTGATGAAAAGTTTACTACAATAAAAAAAATGATTTATATAGATCTTTACACCAGAGCAAAAAGAGGGACATTTGAAGAGGAAAGACAGACATGGGGATTTGTTTCCAAACCATCCAAACGAGAGACATTCAGGAGCTATCACTGTGATGCTGCTGTGAACAATAACTCCTGACCCCTCCACCACCACACCTGTTATGTCATTTTTATTTAAAAAAAAACAGATTATCCTGTTGGAGATATTAATGTGTTCTTTATATGGAGAGCTGCCATTCAGCTGTACAGATTGCCAATTGAGAACCTGCAAGAAAGAGAATGTGTGAATTGAAGGATAATTGAGCTCTGGGAAACGTATTACTTTTGTTAACAGCCGCTGGACAATCCTTCCCCAATTTTGTTTTTACTGACAGTTTTTTTTACACCTTCCAAAACATGACAAAATAAAGTAAATACTATATAAAATAGAAAAGTAAACTAGATGTTGTGTTTTTGGTTTTGCCTCCTCTGTTTCTTTTGCTCTAGCCCACCAATGCTTTTTGCAAATCTAGGCCAATCCTCACCTGTGTACACTAAATTTAAAGATAAATAATCCAGGAATAGCCTTAAACTGGCAATTTCTCTTGGGAAACCTAGCAAGCTGAATGGAATAAATCACTTGATTCCCCCATCCACACTAAACAGCCTAAAAAGGCAAATCTACAGTGCCGCTATTGTACTCTGATAGCAGTCACTAGTGGCTATCAGTAAGGCTCAAACAGTCCCTGCATCTGATTGGAGGCAAAGGCTGTTCGGCCAAGACCAAGACACCTTCAGTCAAAAATGATTCGAAAATAGACTTTTTTCGAGCCGGGTAGTGCCCACAAGATTCACCAGTGGGGGCTGGTGTTTTTTTCTTAGGGGGGGGCGGCAAACAACCACCCCCAACCACCCTTGCAGTGCACTGCTCCCTGAGCCCACACTTTTTTTAAGCCTATTCCAAAATCTGTCTCTAATCACATGCTTAAAAAAAGAAACACTGGAATCCATGGTTTGGCACCCTGTTTGTAGATCAAAGGGCCAGACGCATGGATAAGGGGGGTGCCTGGCGCCCCTAATGCACAAATCCACGCAATGAATTTCCTACACTTCAGAAGGAATCTGCCAAAAGTTGATCCCTGTATGGCCATCCTTAGACAAATCTTGAAAAAAAAAAAAGATGTAAAATAAGGACAACTAGACTCCTAGAACAAAGTGGGGTTGACTTACTGTGACGAGACCCTTTCTCGCCCAGGTCCTGCTCTCCCGACACTCCTCTGCTTCTATTCGATCAGATTGGAGCTTGCAACATCTGATGGTCCAGTGTCAGGAAGGGCACGCCAGCAATCAAGATGGCGGCTATGGTCGTTCCTCTGTCCCACCCCAATACGCTATTTAAACTGCCTTACTTCCTTGAATCAGTGCTGTCTGGTCTACAGCGTTACCTGAGACCTCTGATTGTTGTTTACCTGCACTCTGCTCCAGCTGACTTTACCTGGCTTACTCTGACTACCCTGTTTATCTGCCTGCATCTGACCTCGGCCTGTGTGACTACGTCCCTGCCTGTTCCTCCTGCTACTTTGCTGCCAGCCTGTTGCCGAACCTGCTTGTATCTGACCCTGCTCCAGTGTTCACCTGCTTTGGACTTGTGTGTCTACTGCTCCAGTCCATCTGCCTGCACCTGCCTGAGCTCCTAGTTCCAGTCCAGCTGAATAGTTCCAGTCCGGTCTGCTGAGCGATCCCTGTGTGTCCTGGTTCCAGTCCAAGCTGTTCCAGTCGGCTGAATTGAGCCTGTTGTTCCTGGTTCCGGTCCAGCTCGTCTACCAGCAAGTTTGCCAGGCTCTCGTGCGACTCTGCACTCCTGCGCCTCCTGTCTTTTCTATCAGGGGCCTTGAGTCAGAGGTGTAAGGGAGGCCTCCCTCTGCATACCAGACTCTTCCACCAGGTACGTGACAGTACCAGACAGCCATGTCAGAGTCTGTGCAGGGAGCCTCTTCCATTGAGGGATTCCGCTTACACCTCGAAGACGTCATCCAGACTGTTAAAAATCGCACAAGATGCATACATCCGACTGGAAGAACGTGTTCAGGCTCTTTCCTCACCTACTACGGCCCCGCAAGGAGCTACTTCAGCAATGACAATGTTACCCCCAGAACCCAGGGTTCCTGCACCTGAAATATTCACTGGAAATTGCAGTGAATTTCGGACATTTCGCAATGCCTGTGAACTATAGTTTTTCCTGCTCCACGCACTTTCTCCCTGGAGCCACCAAAGTTTGGGTTCGTCATCTCCTTACTACAGGGCGAGCCCCAGTCATGGGCTCCCCGCCTACTAGAACAAGGAGCTGACTCTCTAACCTGCCTAAGTGACTTTTTTGACTCTATGGCCCAGCTCTACGAGGATCCTCACCTGGCTGCAACTGCGGAAGCAGCTTTACACACCCTCCGGCAAGGTCACAGGGCAGCCGAGGACTATGCTTCCGACTTCAGGCGCTGGAATTCCGACACCAGCTGCAACGATGCTGCTCTCCGCCATCAATTCCGCATTGGTCTTTCTGAGCCTTTGAAAGATGAGCTGGCCAGAGTTGGCGTCCCCCATTCTCTGGACAATTTAATTAATCTGGCAATCCAAATCGATCGCCGATTACGGGAACGAAGATCAGAGAGAGAGTTGAAGCCGCCCTGCCCGACTTGGAAGTTGCCTCGAGCCTCTAACTCCAGCAGTCTGACATCTTCTACCCCTGTTGCACCCACATCTAATATTCCTGAACCTAAGCAGTTTGGCATGCTCCGTCCCTCACTTTCCCCAAAGGAACGTCAACGCCGACGACATGAAAATCTCTGCCTATATTGTGCGGGACCAGGACATTACGTGAGATCATGTCCAGCCAAGATTCGCAAGGGCCAAACTATCTTTTCTGCCAGCACGCCCATCCTGCCAACTCACCTGGCTCTTTATATTGTACTACACCTTCCGGGAAGAAGTATTCCTGTTTCCGCTATAATCGACTCCGGAGCCTGTAGCTGCTTTATGGATCTATCCTTCATTACAAGACATCAAATTCCTTTGCAACCCAGGGCCCAAGGACTTTCAGTATATCTGGCCGATGGGTCTGCCATTAAATCCGGAACGGTGACTCAAGAGACTATACCCTTGCCTGTCGTTATAGCCGGCAGTCACAAGGAACTGCTACGCCTAGATGCCATTTCGTCTCCTATGTTCCCCGTAATCCTTGGCATGCCGTGGCTCCAAGCACATAACCCTCTTATCAACTGGGTCGAAGGGGAAGTCAAGTTTCACTCTCCCTACTGCCTCCAACATTGTCTGCCAAAATCCTCTCTTGAGCCGCCATCTTTGCTATGTTTGGACTCTGATGCTGAAACCTGCTTATCTGTACCAGTTGCATACCATGACTTTTTAGATGTGTTTAGTAAAAAGGGAGCCGAAACTCTCTCTCCACATCGGCCATACGACTGCCCGATCGATCTCATCCCAGGGGTTGAGGTCCCTTTTGGACGGATTTTTCCTCTGTCAGAATTGGAGCTTGTCGCCCTAAAAGACTATATAGACGATAATCTTAAGAAGGGCTTCATTCGCCCCTCCACTTCCCCAGCCGGAGCGGGTATCTTTTTTGTGGAGAAGAAGGATCATTCCCTTCGTCCATGTATAGATTATCGTGAGCTCAATAAAGTTACGGTCAAGAACCGTTATCCCTTGCCCTTGGTACCCGAATTGTTCCAGAGGTTGGGAGCAGCAACCATATTTACAAAACTGGATCTCCGAGGGGCTTACAATCTAGTACGGATTTGGGAGGGAGACGAATGGAAGACGGCTTTTCGCTCCCGATTCGGGCATTTCGAATATCTAGTGATGCCGTTTGGCCTATGTAATGCCCCAGCAACATTCCAGCACTTTATTAATGATATTTTTCGTGATTATCTAGACTTGTTTGTTGTAGTATATCTGGATGACATTTTAATTTTTTCTTCTTCCCTTGATGACCATCGCAGGCATGTTAAGAACAGATTGAGCAGACTACGACAACATGGGCTATACACCAAGCCAGAGAAGTGCGAGTTTGAGCGACAAAGCATTACATTTTTGGGACTAATTCTCTCCACCGAAGGTGTCAAGATGGACCCACAAAAGGTCACTGCCATCCTAGACTGGTCAGCTCCAGTGGATAAAAAGGGCATTCAACGATTTGTCGGGTTCTCAAACTTTTACCGCAAATTCATCAGGGAATTTTCAGCCATCATATCACCTATCACGCAACTGACCAAACAAGGCATCCGTTTTCAGTGGTCCCCTGAGGCTCAAGATGCTTTCGAGACTCTTAAAAAGCTATTCACTTCTGCACCAGTTCTGAAGCACCCTGACCCAGCATTACCCTATGTATTGGAAGTAGATGCGTCAGAAACGGCAGTCGGAGCAGTACTATCTCAAAGACGGGGACCCAAGGCTTTGTTACACCCAGTTGCCTTTTTCTCCCGCAAATTGTCAAATTCTGAAAGGAATTATGATGTCGGAGATCGAGAACTTCTGGCCATTAAGAATGCATTGGAAGAGTGGAGATACCTCTTAGAAGGAGCAGCGCACCCGAATCTAATCTATACAGATCACAAGAACCTGGAATATCTGCGGACTGCCAAGAGACTAAAACCACGCCAGGCTAGATGGGTACTCTTCTTTTCCAGGTTCTCTTTCCACCTCACGTACAGGCCAGGATCTAAAAACACCAAACCAGATGCTCTATCTAGGATGTTCTGTGATACCAGGGAATCCGCACCGCCTGACACTATCCTGTCTTCTGACAACTTTCTGCTACTTCAGGGAAACCTGCTTTCCCAAATTAAACAGGCTTCTGTGAATGTCCCTTCTTCTCTGGGAATAAAGTTGGAGGCCAGGGATGATCTGCTTTGGCACAAGGACAAAATATTCATACCAGAAAGTCTACGTGTTTCTGTCCTGGGATTATGTCATGACCACAAGTTAGCCGGACATTTTGGGATCCGTAAAACTGTTGAACTCGTGCAACGCACATTCTGGTGGCCACAAGTTGAAAAAGACTGCAAGGGCTATGTAGAGTCCTGTACCACTTGTGTACGAAATAAGAACATTAAAACCAAGGCATGGGGTTTGCTGAAGCCGCTATCAGTCCCGGAGAGACCCTGGAAAAATATCTCAATCGATTTATCGTGGAACTTCCTCCATCAGGCGGTTTTTCCACCATCTTTGTGGTGGTAGACCGGTTATCCAAAATGGCCCACTTCTTGCCCATGAAAGGCACACCATCTGCCCCGGAAACAGCCAAAATTTTTGTGAAAGAAATTGTCAGACTCCATGGAGTTCCAGCAAACATTGTGTCAGACCGGGGGGTACAATTTACCTCAAGGTTTTGGAGGTCACTATGTGAAACCTTGGGAATCGAGTTATCGTTCTCTTCCGCATACCATCCCCAAACAAATGGGCAAACGGAGAGAACCAATCAAACTCTCGAGCAATATTTACGGTGCTTTTCCTCATTTTCACAAGATGACTGGGCCGCATTACTCCCGTTAGCGGAATTTGCCTATAACAACTCCATCCACTCTGCCACCAAACAGTCCCCATTTTTTGCCAATTACGGATTTAATCCATCATTTCTGACCAGTACCTTTCCGGAATGTCCAGTACCCGCTGTTCTTGAAACCATAAATTTCTTCGATACCAACAACAAACTACTACGGGCAACTATGGCTAAAGCTCAGGAACATAACAAACAGGTCTTTGATAAGAAGAAGCGGAGAGTTAATACTGGAACCTGGCGATCGGGTTTGGCTGTCCACAGCGAACCTAAAACTAGCGTGTCCCTCTAAGGCCCCATACACACGATCGGACATATCCGATGAAAACGGTCCGCGGACCATTTCCATCGGATATGTCCGATCGGGAGTTTGATCCGATGGCGTGTACACACCATCGGATCAAATTCCCCGCCGCCGGACGGCGCGGTGACGCGGCGGTGACTTTGACGCCGCCGCGTCACCGCCACGTCACCGCACCAGGAAGTAAAACACTTCCGCGCATGCGCCGAATCCATTCGACGGCGGCGCGGCGGCGGTGGGGGACGACATGTCTGCTGGTAAGTGTACTAACCAGCAGACATGTCGGGCGGACAGATTCCACCGGATGGATTTCAAAGCATGCTTTGAAATCTGTCGGGTGGAGAAATCTGTCCGCTAGCCCATACACACGAGCGGAGATGTCTGCTGAAACGGTCCATCGGACCGTTTTCAGCGGACATATCCCCTCGTGTGTACGAGGCCTAAGAAGTTAGGCCCGAAATTCATGGGACCCTTCCCGTAAGGAGGAGGATTAATGATGTGGCCTACGAGCTAGAACTGCCGGATTCCTTTAAGATACATCCTGTCTTTCACGTAACCTTATTAAAACCTGTGACCCCTGATCCATTCCCTGACCGGGGTACTGGCCCACCTGAACCAATATTAATCAACGGGACAGAAGAATTTGAAGTTGAGGCAATTCTGGACTGTAGGAAAAGAAGAAATCAGATCCAGTACCTCGTTAAGTGGAAAGGGTATGGCCCAGAGGATAATTTGTGGGAACCCGAGGAGGATGTCCACGCTGAAAGACTCGTTCGGGCATTCAAGAGATCCCATCCTTTGAAGTTTGCCCGATTGGGCATCCGGAGGCTGCCCATTGGGAGGGGGCAATGTCAGGAAGGGCACCCCAGCAATCAAGATGGCGGCTATGGTCGTTCCTCTGTCCCACCCCAATAGGCTATTTAAACTGCCTTACTTCCTTGAATCAGTGCTGTCTGGTCTACAGCGTTACCTGAGACCTCTGATTGTTGTTTACCTGCACTCTGCTCCAGCTGACTTTACCTGGCTTACTCTGACTACCCTGTTTATCTGCCTGCATCTGACCTCGGCCTGTGTTGACTACGTCCCTGCCTGTTCCTCCTGCTACTTTGCTGCCAGCCTGTTGCAGAACCTGCTTGTATCTGACCCTGCTCCAGTGTTCACCTGCTTTGGACTTGTGTGTCTACTGCTCCAGTCCATCCGCCTGCACCTGCCTGAGCTCCTAGTTCCAGTCCAGCTGAATAGTTCCAGTCCGGTCTGCTGAGCGATCCCTGTGTGTCCTGGTTCCAGTCCAAGCTGTTCCAGTCGGCTGAATTGAGCCTGTTGTTCCTGGTTCCGGTCCAGCTCGTCTACCAGCAAGTTTGCCAGGCTCTCGTGCGACTCTGCACTCCTGCGCCTCCTGTCTTTTCTATCAGGGGCCTTAAGTCAGAGGTGTAAGGGAGGCCTCCCTCTGCATACCAGACTCTTCCACCAGGTACGTGACATCCAGTCATCCAAGATTCCGGCATCCAACCTACAGCTATGTGCCGATTGGATCCATGAAGAACACACACCAAGCGAGTTGTATGTATGTTCAACCATAACTCTTTTATTGAAAGTACACAGCACACTTTTATACAGAATTTGGAACATCCCACCCCCAACAACCGCTTTCTTATTGGTCCTTTTAAAAGTCCAGGCAGTCTCCCATCAGGTCCTCTCCCATGCAAATGAGGACTTCAAAATGTCTCAGCAGAGATTGGTCCCAAAGCTTGAATAGCATGACTATCACAGTCAATTATCTATTCAGGTAGCCGGACGAGGTGGCTAGGCATCTCGTCTCTGACAACAGCTATTCATCTGCAGAACACAATGGAAAGGTATTTCACAAGCCACTTAGCATTCCAATAGTCCTCAATAGGCTGATTCCGTTCCAATCCACATCTAGACAGACAGAGGCATCCTGCAATATGTCCTATCCACAATGTCTCATCTTCTGCAATACATGAATATGGATTTCACGTAGAAACACTTTAATATCTCACGATCCATGACACTTACCAAACTGTAGAGTGCAAAATCTGGTGTAGCTCTGCATAAAAACTTTTTCAAAGCTTTAGGCTGGGTTCACACTGATACTAAAAGGCAGTCATACGACTTTCATCCTACTTTGCTCTGCTACATCAGTCCTACATTGGTCCTACATCCATCTGACTTGAATGAACAGGATACTACTTTGATCCGAATTTGTGATAGTCTGACTTGTCCTTTGACCAATCAAAACAATCCCAGTGTGAGAGAAATTTATTTTACTGCTGCTGTAATCACCATGTTGGATGTCAAAAGTTGGATGGTAAGGACAAGGATCCTACTTTGATCCGACTTCAATGATATTTAATGGGCTGAAGTAGGACCAAAGTAGTGCAGGGAGCATTTTCAAAGTCGGACCAGTTAAGACGGCTCTCATAGGAAAACATTGATTTTCACACACATCATGCGACATGAGCTCCCAATGTAGGAGTGTTTGTCGGACAAGTGTGAACCCAGCCTCATTGAACAAGCTGAACTTAAAAGTTGATTGGCTACCATGCACAGCTGCACCAGATGTTGCTTTCTCAGTTTTAGTAAATTAACCCCAGTACGTAGCAAAAAATAAACAATCCTGTCCCGCCCCAACCTACGTATATAGACCATGAAGAATTAAATATTAAAAACATGATTGTGTAAACCCACATCTGCTTCTTCATATCTACTTGTCCATTGTTCTGGCATTTTTAATGTACCCAATGCAATAAATTAGAGTTGAAAAGGTTTATGTATTATAGTAATTTGTAGTTAATTATTACATTTTCATAGAAGTCTATACATTAGACCAGGGGTCTTCAAACTTTCTAATCAAAGTGTCAATTTACTGTGCTTTAGTGGGGCCTGCCTGTGCCTAGTAATTATAAAAAATGCCCTGGGATCAGTGCCCCATCATTGGATTTAAAGGTAGAAATAGTGCCTCATAGTTGAGATCAATGAGAAGACTAGTGCCCCATTGTTGGTTTCAGTAGGGGGAATAGTGCCCCATCATTGATATCATTTGATGAAATAGTGCCCCAAGATAAAGGCAGGCAAAGAGCCACAGTTTGTAGACCACTGCATTAGACCAAAAAAAAGGGGAACAACTGAGAAGGTAAGATACAGTGGGATTTGGTCCAAATGATGGGTAAACCCTAGAACAAAGGACCCAGGTCTCATACACAAATCATGTTTAAAGGATATGCAACATACAATATGTAGTAAAAATTACATATAAAATATCAGTAAAAAAGGCAAGGAAAATCAGTTAATAGGATTTAATACAATCGCCAGCATGTGTTTTGATGCAGTGAATTTAACAGAAGACGATGAAGTTAACCTTTAGCTCAGTAGCCTAATGCTACATTATAATAATACTAATAAGATTATCTTCACAAAATGAAAGCAGAATACCCTTTTTAATATTGTTATTTAAAAGAAAATATTGCACTTCATTCCTTTTCATCCATGTAGAGATTTCTCATTAAAGATTCCTGTTTAAAATAAATAAATAAACCTGTAATAGCAGTCATAAGTGTCTACTGACTGCTCTTTAAATACACTTTCAGAGTGTAATGACCTCTTAATCCCATCAAGCATCCCTCCTATGGTTTATAGGTCAAATCACACTTGGATGTGCGAAAAATAATCTATGCAACATGCTTAAGAAGTCATTAATTACTCTAATAACTAGACTAGAGGAAAGGCAATAAAGTGCTCTATTCGCGGATACAAAAAAAAAGCAGCTTTGGCATACATGACTGTGTCTTGTTCAAGAAAGTTGACTGGCCTTTGTGACATTGGTTGTAAGACGGTAGAAGATGTTGTGAAATTCCAGTCATTACTATAAGGCCTCGTACACACGATCGGACATATCCGATGAAAACGGTCCGCGGACCATTTCCATCGGATATGTCCGATCGGGACAGCGCGGTGACGCGGCGGTGACGTTGACGCCGCCACGTCACCGCCACGTCACCGCACCAGAAGTTAAACACTTCCGCGCATGCGCCGAATCCATTCGGCGGCGGCACGGCGGCGGTGGGGCACGACATGTCTGCTGGTAAGTGTACTAACCAGCAGACATGTCGGGCGGACAGATTTCACCGGATGGATTCAAAGCATGCTTTGAAATCTGTCGGGTGGAGAAATCTGTCCGCTAGCCCATACACACGAGCGGAATGTCTGCTGAAACGGTCCATCGGACCGTTTTCAGCGGACATATCCCCTCGTGTGTACGAGGCCTAAGAGTTTATGGCAGATAAGGAATATCTTACAAAAGCTTTACCATTTTGCTTCATACCAATAGAAATCAAGCTGTGAGACCAAAAGCAGTATTAAACCCAAAAGCAAACATTTATCATATTGTCATATTAAAGTTAGCTAATTCATAGATGACTGCATTGATTTTTTTTTTTTTTTACTTTCTCTCTCTCTCTTTACTTTCAGCTGGTGATCCAGACAGCAGGTCTGTTGTTTTTCAAAAGCACAAGCTCTGTAAAACCTTTGTATGTAAAACCTTTATCTCAAAAAGAAATATGTGAGCTAGAGTTTGGCTTCAATTCATTATTGTGTTTAAAGTGATACTAAACGCACACTGTTTAATTAACATTATCCCTTCTATTTCCATATGTGGATTTTAACCACTCCCCCAGGGGAATTTACCCCCTTCCTGACCAGTGCACCTTTTGCGATTCGGTACTATGTCGTTTTAACTGACAACAGCTGTGTGAATGAATGATGCGGCCGTGTGAACGTAGCCCGGCACAGCCGCACTGATTTCAAAGAGTGACAGCTAGAACGTGGAACTTCACCTTGTACTGCTGTCACAGGGAGTGCAGGGATTGAACAGCAGCTGCAGCATTGGGAACATGTTACATGTTCCCAAAAGTGAATTTGTCCTTTAAATCAGAGACTGACCGCATCAATCACCTTGCAGGTGGACAGGCAGAGAGAATGTATCATAGTCAAAACCAGGATGTTGGAATGAGACCAGCAGTTGTCAAAGAAAAGAAGCATTTTCACACTCCTGACATTACCCTGCCTCTGAGGAGGGGTCCCTGGATCCCTTGGAGCAGGCTGGGCATCCAGTACAGGACCATCAGATTGGTAAATGGTTGGTTAGCAGGTGACATGTCACTGGAGTCAAGCTGAATAGCTGGCACAGAAGCTGGATGCAGAGTGGCTTGAAGAAAAGATCGCAGGCCTCACCTGGCCAAATAAGGCAGTCTATCCAAATGATGGATGAAAATTTTAGACCGGTTTGAGCAGATGTAGTTGCAGTAGGATGAAGCCCCATTACTGAAAGTCCAGAATATGAAAAAGCAGGAGGCTCAGTTGGCATGGACTAGAACATAATAACTGGTGCAGAGGCAGACTGGACCACATTGGCAGGTGTAAAGGCAGCAGAACTTGAGGACAAGTTAGTCTGGATGTGCATCCAAGGGCATTTAGGGACAAGCAAAGGTAGGGGTAATCCAGAGGGCTTGACTTTTGAGGACTTAGAGCTAGCACAGGTTTTGCAAGCTTTTACATAGGAACAGGAGTCTTTATGGAGAGAGGGCCAAAAAAGCCTGCAAGAAACCAAAAGAAAATGTTTTAGTAATCCCTGGGTGACTGGCAGTCTTAGCATCATATGCTTCTGAAAGCACTTTAAGCCTAAGGTGGAGGGGAAGGAACGCTTTCCGACGGTTTAGATTGGGTGGAGCACTAGACTGGGCCTTTAAAATAGAGTCCAAAAGTTCAGGGAAAAGGGCCCCCAATACTTGTGCTGGAGATAAGATATTGTGAAACTTATAGGAAGTTTCCAAACAAGGCTCAAAGCTGCAAGAAAGTGGGTAAGTTTGGCCTCTAGGAGGAAAAGATTTAGACTGTGGCAATTAGATGGAGAGGTGGCCTGTAGAGGATTCAATCAACATGTCAGTGTCTTTAGCTACAACAGAGTCATATAAAAGCAAATAGTTATGCAAACTGGAGTCACACTTGGAAAAGTTGTCATGATCAAAACTTGAATAGGACTGTAATAAAGGCACATGACTGGTACTGGCAACAAAAGTGTTACAAATGGGAAACTGGTCAGCAGTAGTTCTGGATACAGATCTGGGCCAAAAACGTAATATCCCCTGTAGCCCAATCTATGTGTGGGTGATGAAGTTTAAGCTAAGATAAGAAGATAGGCAGAAGAGGTTATGAAGTAGAAACTGATTTTCTCCCTATGAAATTCCCAATGGTTAAAGTAATCGGTATAGTGCACAAGGTAACCAGGCCCCAAGACTAAAAAGGGTTTAGGCACATTGATCAAGGGAATCTGTAAACAGAGTGCTAGGTCCATCAGAATCTATGAAAGCAGAGAGGTGATGAGAAACTGTGGCAGAACTAAGTTGTACAAGAACAAATAGGTTATCTTGGGGGGAACGTGTCACTGTTTAGTGTAAAGAAGCAGACCTCACCCACACTAGACTATTGACGTTTCCTGGATTATTAGGGCTGCTGGCGCCAAAGTGGCCGTGGTTGCCACAATATAATATTTTAAACACTACCATTTCCCCCTAGACTGAAAATGCTGCTGTCTGCTGTGCCTCACATGCCGAAGTCTGTGACGCACAGCCGTCACAAACTGCCGATTAACAGGTCACTGGTTGCTCTTGGACGTAGACCGGATACACTTCTCCGGATGGGCGTGTGTAGGCCCAGGCTTCTCAGGCCTAAGCTTCTGGAGACAGGCCTCAATACAGGCCTCCTACTTGCTTGAAGAGGCGGTCCCAAGAGAGCGAGCCAAAGACATCTTCTTCCTTAAATTACCTCACCCAGCAGGCTGTGGGGGGTGCAAAGCACTTTGGAATGGCACAGTTGCACCCTGGGCATTGTAGTCTTATCTGTGTACCAGTCTATGGGGCAGATTGGTGTGAGAACTTCATTTCCCAGAACTCATTGCTGCTCTCCCCAGTTCTGTACAATCTCCTCTATTGAATGAATGAATGAATGAATGAATGAATGAATGAATGAAAACTTATATAGCGCAGCACATGCAAAGTAAATCGCCTCTGGGCGCTTGTTGTTCCTGTCTCCTTTGAGATCAAAAGAGATGGGTCTTAATCTTTCTCCTGAAGACCAAGTAGTTCTCCTCCAGCCGAATGCTGGCTGGTAAGGCATTCCATAGTCTGGGACCTTGGACAGCGAATCTTCTGTCCCCTTTGGACTTGTATCTGGCTTTCGGTATCTGAAGCCGATTTTGATTGGTGGATCGTAAAATACGATTGGGATTCTGAATTTTTTATTTTTCGCATAGATAATGGGGAGCATTCCCATGGATACATCTATGCGTTAGACAGAGAGCTTTAAAGGTGATTCTGTCTATAACTGGTAGCCAGTGAAGGGTTCTCAGTGAAGGCAAGATTGATTCCCAGGGTTTTTTCCCAGTCACAAGTCTGGCGGCCGTATTTTGAACGACTTGAAGACGAGCGATTTGGTACTTGGGGAGTCCGAGGTAAAGGGCATTTGCATAGTCCAGTCTGGAGTTTACAATTGCTCCCACCACGACCGCTACGTCCTTCTTGGGAATGAAAGGAATGAGTCTGCGTAGTAGGCGCAGCAGATGATGAGATCCGCTGACTACTGACCCTATTTGTGCGTTCATTGTCATGTCGGAGTCAAGGATGACCCCAAGACTTTTGACTTTGGCGCTAGGGGAGATGATTTTGCCCAGAATGGGCGGGGGGATCCAAGTTGTTGCCGGTTGATTCCTGCTTGGCGTGAAACAGAAGAAGTTCTGTTTTCGCTCCGTTGAGTTTAAGATAACTCTTTGTCATCCAGTCCTCTATCAAAGAGAGGCATGTCTCTAGATTGAGGTGGTGATCCTTTTTATTGCAAATGCGGAAGTACAGTTGCGTGTCGTCTGCATATGAGTGATATAGCAGTTTTTGGCTGCTGATGATTTCGAAAAGAGGACGCACATAGATGTTGAATAGCATCGGCGACAGGGGAGATCCTTGAGGGACCCCGCACGATAATGTGCGTTGTTCAGAAGTGAAGGGTCCTAGCTTCACTATTTGCGATCGGTTATCCAAAAAAGAGGAGAACCAGGATAGATCGTTTTCTGCGATTTTGGCTATTTTAGCCAGCCGAGTCAATAACAGCTTGTGATCTACTGTATCAAAGGCTGCGCTTAGGTCCAGCAGAACCAGAAGAGAAGATTCTCCTTCGTCTGCGGCCTCGAGAATGTCGTCCCATATCTTAAGCAATGCTGTTTCCGTCCCGTGTCCGGGACGGAATCCTGATTGAAATGGGTCGAGTAGATTGTGGGTATCTAGATGCTGTTGCAGCTGCTGTACCACTGCTTTCTCCATTACCTTGGAGAGAACATTTAGGCCTGTTATGGGGCGCCAATTGAGTGGATCCTTCGGATCCAGGGTGGCTTTCTTCAAAATGGGTTGAATAAAGCCCTCCTTCAGCTGGGATGGCATTATGCCCTCCCTGAAGGATTGGTTGATAAGCTGCGTGACAGGAGGTGCCAGGATGTCGGCGCATTCCTTCAGCAGTTTGGTGGGGATAATATCATTTGGCGCAGTGCTGTTGCGCAGAGTGCCAATGATATTTTTAGTGGTCTGAATGGAGATGGGTTCCAGCGTGAACTCACCTAACTGTGGTGAATTGCTGCCGGTGCTGTGTAAATGACTACGGGGGGGGCTAGGAGCGAAATTGTTTTGTTGAATGCTTTGCCGGATAGCCTCAATTTTGTTAATGAAGCAATCCGATAACTCATCGCAGAATTCTTGTGTATCCAAGTTGGGGGCTTCAAGACATCCTGGATTCATGGTCTGAGTGACCATCTTGAAGAGTTCGCGGGGGCGATTTAGGGCACCGTTGATAGCCTCAGAAAAATAGTTTTTCTTGGCTTCGAAGATTTGCTTGTAGTATTTTCTGGTTATTGCCTTGTAGATCGAGAGGTTCTCATCTGAAGAGTTTCTTTTCCAGGCTGCATCTGCCCTTCTGCGCTCTTGCTTCAGTAACGCCAGCTGATTGTTGAACCAGCTGGAGTTATTTTTCCTGATCTGGGTCTTTCGTTTCGGCGCTATCAAGTCAGCTGACTGCAATAGTGCTGTGTTTATGGCCTCCAGTGTTTCTTCCGCTGTTAGGTGTGGCTGAATTGTGTTTATTTTATCCCCTAGCGTGGCTTTGAAGAGTTCCGAGTGGAGCTTCTTCTGACATCTGACATCTGTCCAGTGTGTTGTCACTGGATTTGATGTTTTTGTTAAGGGGGGGAATTCGGAAATAATGAATTTAATTGCATGGTGATCAGTCCATGGCAATGGTTCATTTTCCAAGAATTTTATTTCCAGATCTTGTCTGAAAATAAGATTGAGCGTGTGACCTGATGCATGTGTGGGCCCACATACTAGTTGCTGAAGGCCTAATCCTTCCAGGTGGTCGATACAGGCGTCGGCAACGGGGTCTTGTGCGGAGTTGGCCCAGAGATTGAAGTCCCCGAGCAGCAAAACATGTTTGCTGTTGAGGGTGTAAGTGGAGACAAACTCCGTTAATGATGATAGCAGCTGCGATTTTGGGCCAGGAGGCCTATAGCAGAGAAGAATGTGGAATGTGACGGTCTCCTTGGAATTTATTTGCAATTGCAGAGTAAGGGTTTCCATGAATGGAAGAGGGTTTTGAAGGGCTGGTTTAGTGACCGCAAGGTGCGTCTTGTGATCACCGCCAGTCCTCCTCCTCTTTGCCCTATTCTGTTTTCCGTTATGATACGGTAGTTTTCTGGCACCAGTTCTCCTAGAATGTTGTTACAGTCGGCTGTAAGCCAGCTCTCTGTAATAAAGAGGCAATCTAGATCGTGTTGTAGAATGAGGTCCCGGATTTCCAGTCGGTGTTTTACTGCCGATCTTGTATTGATCAAAGCACAAGATATGTGCTTAGGTTGGGGTGAATGGCTGAAATAACTGACGGTCGGTCGTTGATCGACTCTCCATATTCGCTCAATTTTTAGGGCTTTTTTGGTGATGGCTGGTAGTATTGCGGCGGATTGCCTCAAACTCCAAATGGTTTCTGCAGAATATTGCTGATATGCCATGATCGCCAAGCACCGGGAGGGGGGGGGGTGGGAGTTTCCGGGGCGATAGGGAGAGGAATTGGCTGATTCCTCTCTCCTGGCTTGGTCCAGAGGAAGGCAAAAAAAACCCTAGCGGTGCTGGGCCAATGTGCTCCGGTGGGGTAAAAAAATTCCTTCCTGACCCCTGTGAAAAGGCGATCGGATGAGCCCTGGATCAAGCTTCTGTTGTGTTGATATGAGTAGTGGCTGGGGGTGAGGGTGTGCTTATTGCTTAGTATAGCAGGAGAGCTGCCTGATCAGGCAGCAGGGTGCAGCCTGGAGCTGACAGCTCGAACAGATGGAGGTACAGTGGGGCAAAAAAGGTAAGCCAGGGAAAGAGTGGCTGTCCTATTAGGGAAGGGGGGATTCCTGGAAGATTTGGGGGATAACAGGGAGTGAGGGGCGCCGCGCCGGTAGGCCCCGGGTGAAGCCGCGGTCTTTCCTAGATCGCGGCCCCCGCGAATCAGTGCAGGCCGGCGCGGGTGTCCAAAAAGAATGCCCTAGGAAGGCGGAATTGCGGCTGGAGGGTAGTAGGAGGGTGTCTCAGCTGGCGGTATGGGGGCATAGGGGGTGGAAGACAGGAGCGAGGGTGTGGGGAGCGCCGCAGCGGTAGGCCGCGGGTGAAGCCGCGGTCTTTCCTAGATCGCGGCCCCGTGATTCAATGCAGGCTGGCGCGGGTGTGCTAAAAAAAATCGTGATTGGCGATGATGGTATGGGGGCACAGGGGAAGGAGGATAGGGGCCGGGGAAAGCCGAGGGGGCATGAGATGTTTGCCACGGCTGTCCTGACAAGGACGGCCGTCAGCAATTTCTTACCTGGAACAAGGCCAGGGATTGAGGAAGGCCAGAGGGCCAGGGAGCTGATCCGCTGTGGATTCTGAGTGATGGAGGAGAAAGGCCAGGTTGGGGACGAGTAGTGCTGGGGCTGGAGCTGAAGCTAGCAGGGAGAGGCTGGAAGAAACCTAGCCTGCCTGTCTACCTCCTACACCTGCCTGGAGCTATGACACACCCGTTCCTACTCAAGGAGACGAGCGCCGTGTGAGCTCCTGCTGCTAATCCGTCTGCCTCAACTGCCTCAAATGACTGACTGACTATTGGCTGTTGTAACTCTGCTATTAATTGGTTTTCGTATCCAGTCATTAGGAACACACTAGCAGTCACTGAAGCTAGAGCTTTGTGTGTGCCAGCTCATATTACACTCCCTCAAGTCTGTGAAACAGGAAGGAGGAGGGGAATGAAAAGAAACCCAGACATGCAGGCAATTTCTCCCTAACTGAGAACTGGAAAGGCTGTGTACATTACTCTGACCAACTTGGTGAGATTTGCGGGTTATATCGTGATACACCCGCTATATATATATATATATATATATATATATATATATATATATATATATATACTGTACATACAGACACACACACACTCTTGATTGATGGTGTCAGTAGAGCAGTGGATGGTTTCAGTCAGAGCAGTGGACACATGAGTAGGACAGTGGACGGTGTCAGTAGAGCAGTAGACAATGTCAATAGGGCGGAGATTGCTCACAGCAGGGCAATGAATGATGTCAGTAGTTTTTTATAATTTCTTTAATTATTATTTTTTTACCATGTAATCTTTTTATTTATTTTTTACAATATTTTTAATTTTATTTTTTACGGTTTTCTTAGGAGCCCCATTGGGGGACTTTGATGAAATATCAAGGGTCTAAAAAGACCCCCGATGTCACATTTTTGAGACAGAGAAAGAGACTGAGGACAGAGAATTCCTTGACCCTTTCTCTGCAGTCTCAGCTGCACTGGACAGTAAATAAATGAGCAGCACTCTGTGCTGAGCAGTTTCCTGTCTGTTCACAAACTGAAGCATCGTAAAAAAAAGTTTAGTATGCTTCAGTTATGGATAAACACAGTAATGAATTGGTACTTATCACTCTGTGTTCATTCAGAAAAGGAAATGGCCAGTCAATTACATATTTACAGGCCCCTTCCACCGCTCTCCATCCTAAAATATCTTCCGCAGCAACTGGTGGGGGGGGGGCTGGGATGGGGGGTCCAGGCAACAGTGGAAATCTGTGCCGCACTAGGTGATTAGGGTGTGCACGCCTATGCAGCCACTAAATCTAATGATTGATAAGCTGCAATATAATACATTTCTGGTTTTGGGTTCTATATCACTTTATTTACACGACATGAATTCTGAGCTTAATAAATAGGCCATGGTCAGGAATGGATATATGTCACTTTGTTTTATTCAAACTGCAGAGGCATAGAAATGGTTTTCTGCCCCTCACTTTTTTTACAAACGGAAAACGAGAGAGATGCAACTCTTGCTGGTAGCCTAGAGGCACTAACTTCTAACAAACACAATCGCATTCGCTCATTGTCTTATCACTGCTGTTTCTACATAATCCCTTCAAGCATCCCTCCTATGGTTTATAGGTCAAATCACACTTGGATATGTGAAAAATAATCTATGCAACATGCTTAAGAATTTATTAATTACTTTGTTAACTAGGTGAAAGGCGATGAAGAGCTCTACCCACTCACACACACACAAAAAAAACTGCTTTGGCGTACACGACTGTCTTGTTGGAAGTAACTTCGCTGCCTTTTGTGGCCACAGTTGTAAAACTGTGGGAGATGGTGTGAAATTCTAGTCATTACTACAGGAGTTTATGCCAGATATGAAAAATCTTCCAAAAGGTTTACCATTTTGCTTCATACCGCTAAAAATCAAGCTGTGAGACTTTATATCACGACGTGGAACCTGAGCTTGATAAATAGGCCCCAGATGGTCAGGAATGGATATATGTCACATTGTTTTATTCATACTGCAGAGGCTTATAAATAGATTTCTGCCCCTCACTTTCTTACCAAGGTAAAATAAGAAAGATACAACTCTTGCTGATAGCCTAGAGGCACTAACTTCTAACAAACACTTATTCACATGCAGCCATCTTCTTATCACCGTTCTTTCTACATCTACTTTCCTTCTCACTTTTCTAAAACAGTGGTTTTTATCAACAGCCTTTAGAAGTGTGGATTATTATTATTATATAGGATTTATATAGCGCCAATTGAACAACGCTTAACAACGTTAGGGCAGACAGTAATAGAGTTCAATACAGGAGGAATCAGAAGGCCACAAAATTATTCAATTAATCAATTAATTAATCACTACAGTACACAGAACATGGAAATGCAATTATTTTAGTAAAATATAAACTGCTAAATACCTTATCTCATCTGCAGTATATAGTATACGGTGAGCAAACGTCCCCTGGTTTCCAGAGACAGTTCCCAGAATGAGGACACTGTCCCTTGACCAAATCTGTCCCCGATTTTGTTCCCGCTTTGAAGGGCCGATCCTGGGCAGTTGATGAACTGCGAGCTGGGGCAGAGGGGGGGGGGGGGTTCCCAGGGCTGGCCCAACCATGGAGCTGTCTCAGAGGGGGAGGGGCAAGTGCTGCCTGATTAAATTAGGACAGCTCATGTATGGGAACATGTAGTTGCCATCATCCCTTGTGAACTAAAATACTATTGAAAAACCTCTGGTATTGAGATTTTGTAGGCAAAAAAAAAACTAAAATATAGCGGAAAAAAAATATTTATTGTACAAAAAATATTATAAATACATTTCAATATATCCTATTTAGACATTAAAAACATTAGGACTTTGATAAAAAAATAGATAAAGATGATACTTTTGCCAAGATTCAAAAAGCTCCAGATCAACTGGTGGTAGAAGAAGAGCAGCTTATCCAATGTTTTTTAAGTAGTTATATTAAACAATTTCTTCATCAAGGATATTGTTGTATCATTATCTATAATAAATCAAAAAATGCACTGGTCAGGCTGCATTGATTGACAGAGGTGAGCTGATGAGCACTGAACAGGCTGCATTGATGAGCACTGAACAGGCTGCATTGATGAGCACTGAACAGGCTGCATTGATGGGCACTGAACAGGCTGAGCTGATAGGAACTGCAAAGGGGTCTCCTTAAAGATGGCTACTGCACTTCTGAATTACTGAATATTCAGTTTAACCCTGTCCACACTGCAGAAGGATAACACAGCAGCAACAAAGGAAGGACCTCCACAGCAGTTTTTAATTACAGTCCAAGTGTCAGGAAGGCACTAGCAGTAGTACAGCTATAGCTTCTAGATGTCCACAGGTGTGCAGGCGCAGATGTTTCCGGTTGCCCGTTTGCCTGTGCATAACCGTGTGTGACTGTGCATGAACATTCACGCACCTGCACGCATGCTGTGCTAATGTTGGCGCCATTGACACTATTTAAACTGCAGTAGTGCTATCAGCCAGTATTGTCTGATCTGCAGCTATTACCTGTGTTCCTGTATTGACTCCAGTTATTGACTTGGCTTGCCTTTACCTTGCTTGAATGCTTCCTGCCCTGACCTTGGCCTGTCTCTGTCTCCTGTTCATCTGCCTGATTCAACGTAGATGACGCCTGCTTGTACCCTGACCATTTTCTGCCTGCTGTCTATGTCTGTATCTGACCATCTGTTACCAACCTGGGTTGTCTGACCTTGCATTCAGTTAGTCTCCAGCTCTACTCTTCATGCTACCTGGTCCCTGCTAGTTCTTCACCTGTTAAGTGTTATCAATCTTGGCACACCATCCACCTGCTAGCTGCCCAACAAGCATCTGCCACCTGCCTTCTGCCTAGTCTGAGGTCTGCTGACAGTGACCTGACCTGACAGTGACCTGACTGTTCCAGTGATCTGACCTGCTCCTGGTTACGCAACTGGTGCCTGCTGCTCTCGCGCCCACTGTTGTTATATCAGTGGTTTCAGACCCAGGGCTGTATGAGAGGCCATCCTCTACACGTCAGGCTCTGCCACGAGGTATGTGACACCAGATTACATATATGTAGCCAAAGGGGGAGCAGGTAAGTCAACAGCACCCCATAGACTTTGAAAGTGGCCACAATAGAGTGTGGGAATTGAAATCCAGGCGAGGAGGGTTATTGTGGACCTCCATTATTGAGGGGAGGCGAGGACAGAGGAGGAGAAAATAGTGGTATCTTCCAGGGCTACAGTTTAAATAGTACAATCTGTCAGGGAAGGTTCCTCCCGCTGGTGACACTGTCAGTTATATGGCGTGCAGTACTGTGGTTCACCACCAGGTGTCTCCTGGCAGTCTGGAACTGCCAGGGGAGCTCTCCCCTGGTGGTGGTATTATGTAATCCTTGGGCTGCAGTACTGGCGTCCACCAGCGGGGGGTTCCTGGCAGTGTGGGGCCAACATCTCCTGCAATCAGGCATCACCTGAGTCTTATTGCAGGAGGTGTATAAATACCCAACAAGTACACTCCCACATCGCCCTGGTAATGTTCCTTGTGCCCTGTTTGTTACCTGATGACCTGAGCCTGTTCCTGTTCCTGGAGATCTGAAACCTGTTACCTATCACCTGAGTTCCTGATCCTGTCTCCCTGTCCCATCCATCCATCCTCTCCCTGTCCGTGTTCCTTACCCCATCTGCGTATCCCCCTGTGCATGACCTTGGCCTGGCTAACATTTATGCTTCTGGATTACCCCTCTGTCTACCTACAGATCTGCCGTGTATGACCCTGGCCTGGCTATTGTTAAAGATTCTGGCATTTCCCTTTTATTGTATATATATACCGTCCGTTGTTTGTTGTGGTCTTTGTCTTCGGGTTGGTTTTCTGCACTTGTCATATTTGAGGTGGTTATATTTGTATTATTTCTCTACCTAATAAACCTTAATATTTTCATATATATATGTTTGGTGTTCTCTGTTAGCCGCACAGTTCTGGTCACACTGGTTACATGACAGAATAACAGGGCCATCTTTGACCAGAAGTGGCTACACAGAGGAACCATCTTGGTTCTGTTGGCTTTCTGAAATTAACCCTAACGCAATTCCCTATTATGCTTTGCTGGCGTCTAAGGCCGCGTACACACGAGGGGATATGTCCGCTGAAAACGGTCCGATGGACCGTTTCAGCAGACATCTCCGCTCGTGTGTATGGGCTAGCGGACAGATTTCTCCACCCGACAGATTTCAAAGCATGCTTTGAAATCCATCCGGTGGAATCTGTCCCCCCGACATGTCTGCTGGTTAGTACACTTACCAGCAGACATGTCGTCCCCCACCGCCGCCGCGCCGCCGCCGAATGGATTCGGCGCATGCGCGGAAGTCTTTTACTTCCTGGTGCGGTGACGTGGCGGTGACGCGGCGGCGTCAACGTCACCGCCGCGTCACCGCGCCGTCCGGCGGCGGGGAATTTGATCCGATGGTGTGTACACGCCATCGGATCAAACTCCCGATCGGACATATCCGATGGAAATGGTCCGCGGACCGTTTTCATCGGATATGTCCGATCGTGTGTATGGGGCCTAAGAGTGCTGACTATCTACACCAGACACTAAAAGAGTGGACCCGTGACCAGCTGCTTGAGATCATCCGTTTGGCCCACTCCCAGGTTGACCCAAGGTTGTGTTTTGTTTGGAGAGGTGCAGCCTTTGATCCAAATGTGTTCTGAGTTAGCCCTGTCCTGTGTCCCAGGGGCCTGTGATTATTTTTCTCCCCCTTTCAGTGCTAATCAGGTGGAATCTCTGGTGTGGCTGCTAGAGGATGATCCCTCATGCTTTGTTGAGCACTATTCAGTTTGTTCCCGGCAAAAGCTTGTGGAATGTATTCACTCAGTACAGACCCTTGTCAGACAGGCAGCATGTGATTCATTCTTTGTCCAACCAATACTCTCTGCATGGTCTGATATGTTACAATCAATCACAGCCAACCCACAGCAAACCACTTCCGCCATCAGACACCTACCTGTTCAAGAGTCTTTTCTCCCATTACCCATGGCAACCCCAGTCGCAGCTCAGTACACACTGCTTCCCTCCAGTTACCAATATCCAGTCTCTGCTCCCTGCACCTATCCTGCATTCAACCTGTCTCTTCTCAGCTGCCTACAAACCCACAAAAGCTTCCTCCAGCTACTGTTACCTCTTCTCTGCCATATTCCAATCTTCCTTCCCAGTCTACTGCATCCCTTACTTACAGAGCTTCAGTGGCTAAGCCCAAGAAAAAACAAAAGTTTTTCCCAACCAAGACGATCCTGCCAGTAACCCAACCTGTCTCCACACCAACCAACCTGTTCCAGTCTACTTGCATGCCAGCTGAACTTGATGACCCATTTAAGTCTTCCAACGCTTTGCCAGCAACCCAGCCTGAAATTCCTGTGCCAGTTTTCCAGCCTGACGTTCCAGTATGCCAGCCTGACGTTCCTGTGTGTCAGCCTGAAGTCCTGTTGCCGTCCTTCCAGCCTGAAGTTCCTGTTTGCCAGCCTGAAGTTCCTGTTTGCCAGCCTAAAGTTCCTGTTTGGCAGCATGAATTTCCTGTTTGCCAGCCTGACATTCCGGTGCCTGCCTTCCGGTCTGACGACTCAGTACCTGCCCTCCAGCCTGACGTCTCAGTACCTGCCCTCCTGCCTGATGTCTTGGTGTCTTCCTTTCAGCCTGATGTCTTGGTGTCTGCCTTCCAGCCTGATGTCCTGGTGTCTGCCTTCCAGTCTGATGTCCTGGTGCCAGTTGCCCAGCCTGTTCCAGTGCCAGCTGCCCAGCCTGTTCCAGTGCCAGATTCCCAGCTTGTTCCAGTGCCAGCTGCCCAGTCTGTTGTTCCAGCGCCAGCTGCCCAGCCTGTTCCAGTGCCAGCTGCCCAGCCTGTTGTTCCAGTGCCAGCTGCCCAGCCTGTTCCAGTGCCAGCTGCCCAGCCTGTTCCAGTGCCAGCTGCCCAGCCTGTTCCAGTGCCAGTTCCAGCTGCCAAGCCTGTTCCAGTGCTAGCTGCCCAGTCTGTTGTTCCAGTGCTAGCTGCCCAGTCTGTTGTTCCAGCGCCAGCTGCCCAGCCTGTTCCAGTGCCAGCTGCCCAGCCTGTTCCAGTGCCAGCTGCCCAGCCTGTTGTTCTAGTGCCATATGCCCAGCCTGTCGAGCCTCTGCTTGCTGCCCAGCCTGATAAGCTTCTGTCTGCTGCCCAGCCTGATGAGCTTCTGTCTGCTGCCCAGCCTGATGAGCTTCTGTCTGCTGCCCAGCCTGATGAGCTTCTGTCTGCTGCCCAGCCTGATGAGCAGCCCAGCCTGAGGTGTTCCTGTCCGCTGCCCAGCTCGATGACCTGGAGCATGCTGCCCAGCTCGATGACCCAGAGCCTGCTGCCCAGCTCGACGACCCAGAGCCTTCTGCCCAGCTCGATGACCCGGAGCCTGCTGTCTGCCTTGAGGTGCCCGCTGTCTGCCTTGAGGTGCCCGCTGTCTGGTTTGATGTATCGGATGTCCTGCTGGAAACACCTGCTGCCCAGCTTAAGCTGTCCGATACCTGATTTGATACTATGGACTGTCCTCTTATCCAGCTTAGTGTGACTTTGCCCGGTGCCCGACTTAAAGTTATGGACTTACCTCACCAGCAGCTAGTTGGAGCATCCGGAGGCCGCTCCTTTGAGGGGGGTACTGTCAGGGAAGGTTCCTCCCGCTGGTGACACTGTCTGTTATATGGCGTGCAGTACTGTGGTTCACCACCAGGTGTCTCCTGGCAGTCTGGAACTGCCAGGGGAGCTCTCCCCTGGTGGTGGTATTATGTAATCCTTGGGCCGCAGTACTGACGTCCACCAGTGTGGGGCCGACATCTCCTGCAATCAGGCATCACCTGAGTCTGATTGCAGGAGGTGTATAAATACCCGGCAAGTACACTCCCACATCGCCCTGGTAATGTTCCTTGTGCCCTGTTTGTTACCTGATGACCTGAGCCTGTTCCTGTTCCTGGAGATCTGAAACCTGTTACCTATCACCTGAGTTCCTGATCCTATCTCCCTGTCCCATCCATCCATCCTCTCCCTGACCGTGTTCCTTACCCCATCTGCAGATCCCCCTGTGTATGACCTTGGCCTGGCTAACATTAATACTTCTGGATTACCCCTCTGTCTACCTACCGATCTGCCGTGTATGACCCTGGCCTGGCTTTTGTTAAAGATTCTGGTATTTCCCTTTTATTGTATATATATACCGTCTGTTGTTTGTTGTGGTCTCTGTCTTCTGGTTGGTTTTCTGCACTTGTCATATTTGAGGTGGTTATTTTCGTATTATTTCTCTACCTAATAAACCTTAATATTTTCATATATATATGTTTGGTGTTCTCTGTTAGACGCACAGTTCTGGTCACACTGGTTACATGACACAATCTTTCTGCCAGGAGGGTTCATAGTGAGCACATCCCCATTTGGACTTGATGGTAGCTGGAGCAGAGGCCCTAGACTTATGCCCCGTAAACACGATCATTTTTCGGCATGAAAAAAAAACGATGTTTTTTAAAACGTCATTTAAAATGATCGTGTGTGGGCTTCACATCGTTTTTCATGTTCTGAAAAACGACAAAAAAAATTTGAGCATGCTGCATTTTTTAACGTTGTTTTTAAAAATATCGTTTTTTGGGTTGTTAAAAATGATCGTGTGTGGGCTAAAACGACGTTAAAAACAAAGTTTTAAACCCAAGCATGCTCAGAAGCAAGTTATGAGATGGGAGTTTGAATGGAACTTCCTCTTTAGAGTGCCGTCGTACGTGTTGTCACCGCGCTTTGCTCATCATTTTTTTAAAAACAATGGTGTGTGGGCAACATCGTTTTTAATGATGAAGTTGGAAAAACTGTGTTTTTTCTACATGCTGAAAAACAACGTTTTTTTTTAATGCCGAAAAGTGATCGTGTGTACGCGGCATTACAGCTAGGAGAAAAGAAAGGGAGGAGTGTCTTACTGCCGAAGGAAGTCCCACAATATACCTATGCTAGGGCTGTACCACCGAGTAAACAGAGGACCCCTACATGCGTGTGAGATTTCCATGCCTGTATCGCTGGGCTGGTATGAGGGCCCAGTGGTTACAACCTGTTGTCTTTATTGGAAACTTAAGCTTAAAATGATTAGACACTTGCATAATAGCTTATAATACTGCATGCAAACTTCCACGGAGACTATCTGCACCAATGACAAGATGGGCCCCAATGATAGCTGGCTGGGGGGAATGGTGTAGAGCTGTTTATCTGGATAACTAAAAGGACTCATAGTATTGCCTGTGGGAGAACGAAAAGTTCTGCAGTAGACCTGAGCTATAGTCTAACCACCTCTAGAGTGCATCCCAGACTAGTTATAGAATTAGCACTCACATTCCAGTTAATGCCTAAATACACTGGCCCAGATTCGCATACAATTAGATTCGTGTAGAGTATCAGAAATACTCTACGCCGCTGTATTTCACCTGGCTCTACGTGGAATCCCGGTAGATTTTGTCCAGTAAACTACGGCGGCGTAGTGTATTTCTCCCAGCCCAAGCCATCTACGCGAGTAGGGGGCGTGAAGCATTTAAAATAGGCGTGTTCCCGCGGCGATCGAACTGCGCATGCTCCGTTCAGAAATTTTCCGCCGTGCATTGCGCGAAATCACGTCGTTACGTCATTCGTTGTTTGAGTAGCGTCGTTTACGGACATTCCCATTCCCGAACGAGTTACGTAAAAAAAATAATAATAATTAAATTCGACGCGGGAACGACGGCCATACTTAACATGGGCTACGCACTGTTAGACCAGCAAATAGCTGGTCTAACAGTACGTAGCAAAAAAATGACGTAAGCGATTGCGAAAACCACTCGTATCTTCGTGGATCGCCGTAAAAAGTCATTTGCGACGCTGAAAACGACGCAGACTCCTCCCAGCAGCCGCAAAAATATCGCAGCGTAGATCCGAAGGCTTACGAAGACGTAAGCCTCTCGGGTCGAAGCCCGAAGCCGCCGTATCATGGTTTGAGGATTCAAACTAGTGATACGGCGCGCGAAATTTGAAATTACTCCTGTCTAACACCAGTTAGACAGGCGTAATCGCTCTGTGAATCTGGGCCACTGTTTTTATGCAGATTTGTTTTAGCTGATCTCAGTCTAGTGGTGCAGAACTCGATTCAAGCTACATTGGCATAGTGATTACCCTGTCTAACATACTGTGTTTGACCATCATCTACTCCAGCCCTCAAAATTTGTACTCGCCTCCTCGCATTTGGTGAGGGAATTTATGTGCAGTGCGAGTATGGACAGGGCTTCCTGTCACGCCATTCATACACTCACAGTGCGGCCAGTAAAATATCTGTATTCTTCAACACTACAGCTTTGATAACAATTAAATTATGAACTTGTTCATTCCCCAACTTAGATGGGGTAGGCGGTAAACATTGGTGGGGGCCGGTCAGCCATGCCTTGTGACCATTCACCTCTGGAAACCTGCATTCTGACATTTGACCGTTTGGGGAGGCCCCTATTCCAAATCCTAGCCTTATTGTTCAAGGGGAAACACTAACCCTAAACCCTTACCCTGACCCAGACCCCCAACCCCAACCCTAACCCTAACCCTTACCCCAGCCCTAACCCTTAACCCCTAACCCTAACTCTTAACCCTAACCCCTTAACCCCAACCCTCTAACCCTAATCCTAACCTCCTAAACCTAACCCCTAACCAAAATTAGAAATTTCGGAAATTCGGAAAAACAAGTTTTTGGAAATTTGAAAATCCAAAAATTCGGAAATTCTGGAATTTCGTAGTTAACTAATTTGTCAAAATTCATTAAAAAACTCATTCAGAACTAAACAAATTGCACATGTCTAGCCAGCAGGTTGTATAAACAAAATTAACCAATTCCCCCATCCACACATAATGTGGGTGGGGGAATTATTACCGCTGAGCTATTGTATTCTCCTGGCAGAGAACCTTCTCTGTCAGAAGAATACAATAATTTGTGTTGCCAGCTATAGCCAGTGGCACTGATTGTTTGGAAAAAACCCAACAGCCTGATAGTACGCAAGTCAATCTAAAGATTGTCTTGCGTACAAACCGCTAGCCCACACATGAATCAAAATTTGCCCATTCCCTGCTGGACCGGACAAAGTTTGATCCTTGTTTTTCCGGCTTAAAGGGGTTGTAAAGGTTAGTTTTTTATTTTCTAAATAGGTTACTTTAAGCTAGTGCATTATTGGTTCACTTACCCTTTCCTTGAATTTCCATTCTAAATGTTTATTTTCTTTGTTTTCTTTGTCTGAATTTCTCACTTCCTGTTCCTCCTCAGTAAGCTGTTCAGTAAGCTGTTCAAAATGACTTCCCACCGCTCGGATGATGGTGGAAAGCTTACTGAAGAAAAAGGAAGTGAGAAATTCAAACAAAGAAAAAAAAACATTTACAAGGGAAATCGAAGGAAAAGGTAAGTGAACCAACAATGCACTAGTTTAAAGTAACACATTTAGAAAATAAAAGACGAACCTTTACAACCCCTTTAAAATTAAAGCAAAACCAAATTTACTATCTGTCAATTTTTAGTGTTGGCTGATGGTTACCATATTTCTCATTAAAGGTTAACTTTGAACATAAAGTGAGACCATGGTAGTATGAAAAATATTATACTGAAAGCACTGTTTGCATGGCAGTAGTAACATTTGTGCTGAATGTGTATTAAGTTTTAACCAAGAATTGAAAATAAATGTCATTATGGTGAGACATTCTTTAAGAAACCCATTTTTTGTCATAACTATGCCTATGCATGACTGATTTGTTGTAGGCCAAAAACGTATATCTTTAATTTAAAAAAAAAATGAGAATAATGAAAATAACAGGTATGGTTTTCTACTGAGTTTTAAAGTTCATTTGTAGTTTTTGTTAACTATGTATTATTTTGTCCATGTACAGTTTATGAAGTTGCTAGACACTCTTATGAGTTCTAACACTGGTCCCAGATTGAGTAGTATATTCCAGGACTAAATCTGTTAGCACATAGTTATATGTCACATTGTTTCTGCTGGGAACTAGCAGGTGTTTGCAAGTGATAAGGCGAACTCCACAACTCAGAATTTTAATCCAAGCTTTAACCAGTTTGATAGCAAATACCTTTTGTTTGTAACATCACAGCTCACATGCAAAGTATGGCAATATCTGAAAGAAAAACTGCTTGCACTGGTCTTAGCACCTACGGTAATCACTGTGCAGTTCAGAAAAGTGAACCATGACGCTGGCAGGCTCCTGTAGGCAACACACAATAAATTTTTCAGGAATTTGGGAACGTGAGACTTGTTTAATTAGCCCCATGCCTGGGATTAATTATAATGGACCGGTTGTTTATTGTAGGTTGAAAACAATAAGACTAATAGGGACCTGTGCTCAGACATTTTCCCAGTGCACTAAATAGAATTTATGTTTTTTATTTAATCAGAATAAATAATAACAGAAACCTGTGTGTTCAAACAAGTTGAATCTTCATTTGGTGAGATAAAGTTGCTCAACACAAGAGTTCGAACACTAGGCCCATATTGAGTTGTATATTCCAGGACTTCAGCTACAAACATACTGTTTGCTTGCACACATCTCTGTCCTGCAGGGGGCAAACGCAACTGGATTTTCAAAACCTATTTAAATTATTTTAACATATTCAGAAGGCTTCTATTTCTTTCTAAAGGCAAACTGTTTTTATATATATATATATATATATATATATATATATATATATATATATATATATATATATATATATATATATGTGAGGGATTAACTCGGAAGCGGGTGTGTGTGACCCCCTCTATGGGTTCACTACACTTGTGCTTGTGAGGGCTCCTTCACTCACAAAGCCTCAGGATGCAGCAATCAGTCCGGGTAACAACCAGCAATTTGCTCACTTTCAAGGGGTTTCCTCTCACTTCATGGTTTGGCTATGAGTGTCAAGTCTCTGGTGTGAGGCCGGATTGCTGAGAGGGCGCCCCTTGCGGCTAAGTGCCCTGCACCCCTGGGAGTGAGACAGGGAGTGTGGGGCCCAAAGGTGCACGGATTGTCAGTACTGCTGCTGACCAGGTAGATGCAGGCAAGGTAGCTGGGGTGTGCTGGAAGAGTGGACTCAGTAGCCATGCAGGGAAGGGTTCAGGTGCGGTACTGTAGGTAAACCAAGAATGAAGTCTGGAGCCAGGCCAAGGGTCAAACACAGGAATCAGTCCAAAGGAATTTACAAGAACAAGCCGGGTCATACACAGGAGCAGAAGATATAGAGTAGTCAGCCAAGCCAGGGGTCAGATGTGAGGAGATAAGCAGAGTCACAGGTTCAGACAGAAGCCAAGGGTCAAGCCAGAGATTCAGGATACACAGGATACAGAGGATACAGAAGACACAGGAAACTGAAGACAATCCAGCAATTTGGATCAGACAGTGGCAGCCTTTTATAGGCCAGCAGGGGGATCCACCTGTCACATGATGTGCCTCTGGCAGCCATTTCTTCTACTGGCAAGATTGCCAGTACTTCCACGGTCATTTCCCTGACACAGCCTTCGGCCATTTCTTCTACTGGCAAGATTGCTAGTACTTCCACAGCCATTTCCCTGACAATGAGTCAGGAAGTGAAGGGATCTCTCCTCACTGAAAAACAAGTAGCAAAAAACAAAACAAAAAAAACACAGTGGTTATATTTCCTCAGGTCGTTCTTGAGCTTGATGGATCCAGCTTGAAGCGCAGCGCCAGTAGGCATGTGACATCACCAGGGTAAGAAGAGAAACACAACGCGTTTCAGAGCATGCGTGATTTTTGTACAGAGCATGCACGGACCTTTCTCAAGTGACAAGACAGTGATTATTGCTAGCGGCTATAGCAGCAGCTTGCTATAATCGTAAGTGAATCTGGCAGGTTGGCTGTACCTAAGTTGATCGATTGATAACCTTGGTATACATTCAGCCTGCCCACTAATGGCTAGAATCTTGGCCGGATCCTGCTGCCCAAGATTCTAATCGGCCTGCTAAGCTGACCAGCCCTACTCTATCCAAAATTAAAAACATTTTTTTACCTTTAGTCCATTTTTTTTTTTTTATCTGCCTGCCCCCTCTATTCATCCTATCTTTTTTATCAAAGTGCCCCCACCCAACATCCTGGGCAAATCAGAAGCCTACAGTGTGCAGCATACTTTTGAAGGTGCTGCTTACATTGCAGGAGGGAGAATCTTTGTCAAACTCTTATTATATTGTAAGGGAATTTTAATGAAATAAAGCTTAGCTTTTGCCATAAATAAACAAAAATGTTAAATAGAAAAATCTTTATTGTACAAAAATTACTTCCAACTACCAAAATTTAGATTGAAATGACTGCCAAGATAAAAAATAAAAAAAAGGTATTAATGAAAAGAAGACCCCCTACAGTCACATTGTCAACACTCTCAATATATCAATGATCATATAAATTCCCATCAAGGACATGTGAGTCTCTTCAAAAGCTAAGCAGCCAGAGACAATTTGATGTCAAATTTTCAACAACTGCAGCCAAGCAGATAATGATACATCATCCAGTTATTACTATGTTTCTATTGTCTCATGTAGTGTTAAATTGTATTGAATGGTCAAAATTTAAAGAAAATCTATGGTCGCAGCATACACTTTCATTTTATAACAATATAAATATCAATACAAACAATAGTTATTTTCGACAAGTCAATATAAACTTACTCGAAAAATCTCTTTTCATATTGTAAGCTGCCTGTCTGCTGGCGTTCTTGTTACATAACTACCTGGATTCCCAGCACGCTTTGCAACTTCTCTTCTGCTGTTTACCTTCAACTACTACTACATACCCCATGGAACCTTTGCTGCCTGCAAGCAATAATTCCTGCCTACACTGACTCCACCTCCTGATACTCATCTTATCAGCACCTCTGTAGTTCAGAAGGCAGGCTCTGTGATATATGTGACACAGCAGTGCCTACTCACAGGGCGGTGAATACCTGTCACAGAATTTAAGGAATTAAATGTAAGGCTGGCCATACTACATTATACAATTTTCTTGTTACATTTCCTTTAGATTTAGCTTGAACTACGGTATGTAGTGCAAGGGCCTACCTGATTGCATACAAATTAAATGTGTTTAGGTTTGACCTCATATTCTATGGTTTTGGTAAATCTAACAAATTGTTTTACAAGAAAATGATATGGCCAGCCTAAGTTTGCATTTTTCAAGATTGTTCAGATTAATATGAATTGTCTAGAAACAGTTATGAAAAGAGATATTTTTCAAGTAAGCTTATATTGGATTGTCTAAAATAACTACTGTTTGTATTGTTATTACAATGCTTATGTTCTAAAATGAGTGTATGCTGTGACCATAGAACTCATTTAGGACCAGTTTACACCAGACGCAGTTCTGTACAGTTTTGTGTGCATTTTTTCTGTACTAAAAATGCATGCACAGTGTTTTCCATGTATTCCAATGGCTTTAGTTGGCTCTAGTTCACACCATGCAGTCAGTTTCCGGTGCAGAAACTGATCGGAAACTGACTGCATGGTGTGAATTAGAGCCATTGGTATACATGGAAAATACTGTGCATGCATTTTGTGCAGAAAAAAGCACACGTAACTGAACGGAACTGCGTCTGGTGTGAACTGGCCCTTAGGCCGGGTCCACACCTATGCAAATTGAGTTTGGCTTAAACCACATCCAATTCGCAGAACAATTCTAAATACATTATTTTCTATGAGGCTGGTTCACATATGTGCGATGCATTCGCATTGCGTATTGCAGAAAAAAACTTGTACATTTTTTTAGGCCCTAGTGCGAATTCAGGCCCATTATCTTCTATGGAATAGCATTTAATTCGCACATGTGTTGCGGTTTGAATGGAAGTTTTCTCTCCTCCTCCTCCACCTCCCCCTTTTCCAAGTTCCTCCCCTGTCTCTTTCATGCCGCTGAGTAGCCACGTCAAAAAGACGGAGTAAAAAAAGTGACAGAAAAGGTGAAGGAGTGTGTGGATTGCGAGGAGCTTATCCGCCTCATCAGGGAGAATCCAATGCTCTATGACACCCCCAATCCTAAATATAAGGACAACGTTCTAAAAAAAATGAATATGGGTTGAAATTGCCAGACGAATATAAAGAAATCAACTGCGCTAAGAAACTGTAAAAATTAATAAAGTAAGTTGGGAGCAACTAAATGCTCTAAAGAAGCTGCACCTGACTGTACTAACTACAACAGTGAAAACAAACAATGGAAAAAATGAGGTGCGCTACAAAAGTGAAAATCAATACATATATCCAAAAAATATTGTCATAAATAATTGTCCATGTATGCATACAAGCAAAACAAAATGATCAGAGTCTTATGATAAACAACATAGATCCAATACACCAGTGAAATAAGGTATGAAAACAAATGCTGTGGTGACAATCTGATGAAAAAAGCTGATAGAAGATACTCCACCATAAAAGTATAAAATCTGCTTACCAGATTTCCGGTGGCCTCTTACTTAAAAGAAGACCCCAGAAAGCATGTAGGTGGTCACTAGGAGGATGAAGTTGGACCAGACCAAGTGTCAATCCCCTTTCAAGACAGTCGGGTGAAGAACAGCCAGGAGGGGGGCACAAGCTATACAAGAATCCGAAGATCACAGATAGCTCTCATTACACGGTCCAGGAACTGCTTGCCATTCACAAAGTTGATGCAGAACCAACAGACATGGTTACTCTCATGTTCTCCCCTTGTGGATAGTAAATGGAGAATAGTGAAGTCCACATCTCCTTGAATGCCTACAGCTTAAACCACAGTGAACAGGGATTGACACCTGGTCTGGTCCAACTTCATTTTCCTAGTGACCACCTACATGCTTTCTGGGGTCTTCTTTTAAGTAAGAGGCCACCGAAAATCTGGTAAGCAGATTTTATACTTTCACGGTGGAGGATCTTCTATCAGCTTTTTTCATCAGATTGTCACCACAGCATTTGTTTTCATACCTTATTTCACTGGTGTATTGGATCTATGTTGTTCATCAAAAGACTCTGATCATTTTGTTTTGCTTTTATGCATACATGGACAATTATTTATGACAATATTTTTTGGATATATGTATTGATTTTCACTTTTGTAGCGCACCTCGTTTTTTCCAATGAAATTGCCAGAAACCTATTGCCAGAGTGGAGCATGTGCTCATCCCAAGTTCAGGCTGACAAAGGTAAGTTTATTTTTCTTATTCTCTACCTGTAGATGTTCTCCTATTATTTAGTTATGTTCTAAAGTTATATTTAAAATAAAACCCCAATAACCAGAGTGCGGCCCCCCACAAATACAAACCAGGCCCTTATCCAAGCATGCAGTCTGTCAGGGCATGTTAAGTGTGCTAGGGAGCCTCTCACATGCTTTCAATATAGGCAGGGTGTTTTTGGCTCCCTACCAATGCACCCTGTTCCCATGTTG
Source organism: Rana kukunoris (assembly GCA_029574335.1). Taxonomy (NCBI): domain Eukaryota; kingdom Metazoa; phylum Chordata; class Amphibia; order Anura; family Ranidae; genus Rana; species Rana kukunoris. Next base: position 35,518 of record JAJQKJ010000593.1, read on the forward strand.
TTGGTGACAAGGGACTCATTCCCACATTCTTGGACATGGTTTGTAGGCGTATGCGTGTGTGTCTATTTGAAGAATATGCAAACTTACTTTAACAAGTTTGTTCGCAGATCCTTGGGGGAGTGGCTATCTGTATTTGTCAGCCCCTTTTTACGTTATGGCCCATGCTGGTCGTACAAAGACATCATAATGACAAGTGACAATTTAACTTGGCCTGACCCCTTGCTCTTGTTTACAATGATCCCCAGCAGAGCACACATAACAGTGTCAGACAGCGACGGACGAGGTCATAAATTTAGCTCTATTTTCAGGTTGAAATTAGCTTAGGAGTCGCAAATATTTCAAGACACAAATGTGATTATTTATTTTTATTTTCTTCAGCATTTAACTTACACATAGTGACATTTTTTATCAGTATGTAATTTTTAAATTTTTAAAGGGCCAGAGAATTTTAGGGCAATACAAAAAAGGTTATTTTTGAATTAAATTGACTGCATCTGCCAAAGTAACTCACCAGCTGGTGACATAAAGTAATTTTGGAATAGATCTCTAATCACTTTCCCACTGGTAGTGCCCCTAGTCACATTCCACTGTGCCACCTCCATGTTTATGCATCAGGAAATCCTCAAAAACATAACCATCACGTTCTTGCACATAGTTGTGTAGTGCACAGGCAGTTTTTACAGCAGAGACAGCATGCTCCAGACTGAGGTTGATGGCAGTGTGCAAGAATCTTTATTTATTGCAAAGTATCCCAAATGCACACTCCACTACTCAGCCGATAATTCAAGATTCTTTTTTCATTGGTCAGCGCTCTACTAGAAAAAGGTCTCAGCATATTTTTCCCAAGGGCAAATGCTTCATCCCCTACAAAAACACATTTTGGAGGGCAGGCTCATTTGTTCCGAGCAAGGATGACTCGTTTGGTAAATCACGTCTATTCTCCCTCAGCATTCTCCCAAATGAGGAATGGGCAAATAAACCTGAATCAGAGCTGAAGAGGAATCTGTAATGGCAGAGCTGATCCCTGTGCCCTCCTCTGCTCATGCAAGCATTTCTCGGCCTGCCAAAGTGGCGTGTAAGCGAGCGCCAATATCGCAGACGGACATAAGTGAGCGTCTACTAGATATGTTACAAAAATGTCTGAAAAGGTGGATGCTTTCTTATGTCCGGCTACAATACTGGCACTCAATTTTGTCCTGTTAATAAAAAAAGTACTACCTGAGCGATATTTGGAAATGAGAACCACTATAGAACAAGTTCTGCAGTCGTTTACACTACCGAGTGAGGAACCAACATCTGAAAGGCCATATGTGCCACAAGCTAAATCTCACATTCACTTCACAATGTCAGGTCAGTACCCGGAACAGTGACATAAAACTTACCCCTATGTTCCTCCATCCTATCCTTCCAGTTTTCAAGAGGCTACTCCTATATATGATGCACAACACAGGCGAATTCCCTATCCCATCCCATCCCATCCCCAATCCCTTCAATTAGGCCGCCCACTCAAATTCAGGGGATGTATGTGCCACAGCAACATGTGCCACAGCAACATGGCAAGTCTAGCCATGCTTCCAGCACTGTGATTGCTGAAAATCCTTCTGCAAGTCGATACTCCACTGAGGCTGCATTATTCAAAAGAACATGTCATAATCTATAAAGTTTGAGTTCTGCCCACAGTTAACGAGCATGTGTGCATTTTTTGTTTAAAAATTTGGCCTGAGGTATATACTTGAAAGCAAAGTTTATTTTTTGTATATTGTAAAAAACATATTTTTATGTTGGCTATTTGAGCTATTATTTTTTATACAAAAAAATATATAAAGATTTTTGTGGTTATCTTCTGTCTGGTTATTCATTTATAATTACACATGTTGGACAGTTCTACACACTTAATATTCTATGCTCACAAATAAATATGACAATGGACATGGTGATGGTGGTGAAAATTACCTTAATGTGATGAGTAATCTTTCTGCAGGCTGGATGCTTGCTTTGTAGCATGTGTTCTGTCGCTCCAACCCAGGGTACATTATTCCTAACAATTCATTAAAAATTAAAAAAAAAAAAAGAAAGAAAAAGAAAATCAGAACATATACTATGTAACAATGGAACAATGGAGGAACAAAATGTATAGCAAGGCAAAAAAAATATTACCTATTTATTGACATGCGTGTATAATCAAAAAACTTGTCTTCATGCCCACGGAGATCTTCATACAATATCATGAACTTCCCTCTTTCATCCCTATTTGCAATGATGGGATGAACCCAGTATCTTCTTCTTCTCCTCCTCCTTCTCCTCCTCTCAACTTCCAGCAAGATTGCTGCTGTTGCAGCAACAACTGTAGGCATGATCATGGGAAGGGCAGCACACATTTCTTCTGAAATCCAAATCCAATTCCACACAATACTGACTGCTGGACAACCAGGAAGAGTCCAAGAAAGGTCACTCCCTTTTATTAGCTACATCATCACACAGCTAACAATGATTGGCCTTCACCAAAAACGCAACTCTGAAGATAATTTCTTAAAATTCGCAGCTGATCAGCAGATAAAACGCAGTGGATCTGCTGAACACCTGATAGAGAAATTCGCAAAGACAACAGAGCTCAAAAACGCAACGCACTAGTGTGAATCCGGCCTTAAGTTTAAAATATGTGCTCAAACAAAGAAATGCAAGTTTGTACTTCAACCATCCTTAGAGGCCGGTGTAGAAACTGCAATCAAATGGCCTACTGAGCTGTAGAAATCAAGGAAGTTCCATTAAACTATGAGGAAAGGGGTGAGATGGTCAGTGTGGCTACAGCAGTCTGGCCATACCTGCAACACGTATCAATACCATTATAGGTGACTCACTCCACTGAAGCAAGTCACCGATAATTGCAACGGAAATCACTGACTTGGGTAACATTGCTTTCCTTTTATTTATTTTTGACAGTGAAAGAGAAAAGTACAAACTAAAATGTTCTGCAGCATTTCATAAAATTTCTTAAGGCTGGCCCCATTTGTGGCATGTTGAATGACATTAGAGCCATGCTTGGAGAGTAATTCTGCTGCATTCTGAATGCATTCCTCTAGATGGTGCAGGTGTATTCCTTTGAGGGTACGCAGACAGTGGAAGTTTATTAACCTCCCTGGCCGTATGATTCTTTCAGATTTTAGGTGCTGAAAGCGGTACCATTATTTGCAAGGAAATTTGGCGTTTTATATTGTAGGCCTGCAATTCTTAGGAATAACTCACTTAAATCTGACCAAACAAGAGTCTAATAGGCATCCCGGGTATGACATTTAAAAAAAAAAAAATTATAAATTATAATATTATAAATAATTCTAACAAATAATAATATAATTATAATAAAAATTATTCAATAATGTAATCAAAACAAAAACACTGAAATTTGCTCAGTTGCAGAATTGTCGCTGTCATTATTATTTTTTTTTATGACGAATTCCCCCACAAATTGCTATCGCTCAATTCTGCAAGAGATTGTAATTTATTATCGCTGTTTTCTAGCTGATCTAAAAACATTTTTGACATAAAGGGACACTTTTGGTTGCTATGGACAATCTACAGTTTGCAGGGAGAAAGAACAGTTTTTATTATATAAAAGTACATGTAGGACACTGGGCAGACCACTAGGGACAAGGGGGGTGTATTTTTTACATACAGTACTGTAATCTATAAGATTACAGTATACTGTATGTAATGTGTTTGTTTACTTTTTTGAATATGGCGCCGTTCTCCTCCCCCTTGCGTCGTAACGTAGCAGGGAACGGAGCCCGGCGGCACACGGGGACACTATGTGAATCGAGCGAGCACCTGCTCGCTCTCACAGCGTGGATGCATCGCTGGATCCACCGACAAGGTAAGTAAACCTTGCCTGAGAAATCTGCGAGGAGAGCCCGAGTCTGACTCGGGGTTACTGATCGCAGCATAAAAATCTAACCCCAAGTCAGACTCGGGAATACCGCCAGGGGGGTTTAAAGGAAACCTGTCATGAGAGAACTATAAAGACTGCCACTGATGCTCTATCCTTCTGAAAATGCTAGTTGCCTGACTGTCATGTTCATGCTTCTATGCCTTACAGTGATACTAAACACACACTGTTTAATTGACATCCCCCCTTCTATTTCTGTATGTGGATGATGGCACTGTAATTATTTTATTTATCTTTTCTTCTAATCGATATTCAGCTGTCACATGATGTCAGCTCTTTTCTAGCCTGTCTGCAAGGAAACATAAGTAAGAGGAGTTTCTAGTTCTCTGCTGCTGGTAACATGTTCAAAATAAAAAAACAGCCTTTGGTATACAGATAAAAAATAATATCAATAAACTTTTTTAAATTGTTACTGAATTTGAAATAAAATCTTTATTGTTTTTTGGCATAACATGGTGTGGGCTGATTTCTGCCAGTCACAGGCTGTCACTCATCTCCAGCCTGTGTCTTACAATAAGAGGGAGGTGAAGCCTCCACCAATCTACGTGTAATATCCCACCCCCACTGTGTTTGGCTGGTTACTGGGCATCGAGGAGGAGAGAGGAATGTGATTGACCACTGTGTATATGCCCACATGTGAATTATGCAGAATACAGAAACCGAATCTCATAGTGATCGAGTGAGTATGAACAGCATAACAGCATAATACAGCATTAATTGATCATTTTTATTATGTGGGTTTAGTAACACTTTAAGTCTTTGCAAGAAAAAGGATCACCACCTCAATCTAGAGACATGTCTCTCTTTGATAGAGGACTGGATGACAAAGAGTTATCTTAAACTCAACGGAGCGAAAACAGAACTTCTCCTGTTTCACGCCAAGCGTATGAATCAACCTGCAACAACCTGGACCCCCCCGCAAAATCATCACCCCTAGCGACAAAGTCAAAAGTCTTGGGGTCATCTTTGACTCCTACATGACAATGGACGCACAAATAGGGTCAGTAGTCAACGGATCTCACCATCTGCTGCGCCTACTACGTAGGCTTACTCCTTTTATTCCCAAGGAAGACTTGGCGGTCGTGGTGGGAGCAATTGTAAACTCCAGATTGGACTATGCAAATGCCCTTTACCTCGGACTCCCCAAATACCAAATCGCTCGTCTACAAGTCGTTCAAAATACGGCCGCCAGACTTGTGACTGGAAAAAAACCTTGGGAATCAGTCTCACCTTCACTGAGAACCCTTCACTGGTTGCCAGTACAAGACAGGATCACTTTTAAAGCACTCTGTCTAACGCATAGATGTATCCATGGGAATGCTCCCCATTATCTATGCGAAAAAATAAAAGCTCATAACCCCAATCGCGTTCTGCGATCCACCAATCAAAATCTGCTACAGATACCGAAAGCCAATTACAAGTCCAAGGGAGAAAGAAGATTCGCGGTCCAAGGTCCCAGACTATGGAACGCTTTACCAACCAGTATTCGGTTGGAGGAGAATCACTTAGCGTTCAGGAGAAAGATCAAGACTCATCTCTTTTGATACCAAAGGAGACAGGAATAACAAGCGCCCAGAGGCGATTAAGTTCGCATGTGCTGCGCTATATAAGTTTTTTCATTCATTCATTCATTCAAGTCAATGACCAGAAAAGGGAAAATGTTATACTTACCTAACGGTAATTTTCCTTTCCTGATGCAAGCATGACAGCATATATGTATGGGAAGGCTCCGCCTCCCTGCCAATCAGGACCGGTTATACTATAAAAGTAGGTCTCCTCCCTTACCACAGCATTCTCATACTTTAGTATCACTGCGGAAGGCCTTTCTTGAATACTCAAGGTTCTTATATTTGTTTCACTTTTCCTTTTTTTTGGGGGGGGGGGGACCTATATGCTGTCATGCTTGCATCAAGAAAAGAGAAATTACCGTCAGGTAAGTATAACATTTTCCCTTTTCCTGACACAGCATGACAGCATATACGTATGGGATGTACCAGATCACCAGACAACAAGGGTGGGTACTGCTGAAGTGTTTAAGAGGATTAGATCTATCCCCTCTAACGACTGCGATGTATTGTAGTTACGACTGCTGGGTCCACCAGAATGGACCCCCAACGTGTTGAATGTAGACCAGGTCGTAGTTTACATATTAACTCTGGAGGAACTATTTTGGAGTTTCGTCAATGGATGCGCAACCAGTTTGAAAGAGCTGTCTCTGCCCTCATCTGATGGATTTGTCCTATCCATCTAGGCTTCGATTAACTTTATCCGCACAACTGCGATTGTCTTCGTTGGAGAGCGAGATTGTCCTTTTTCGATGCCGTTAGGCCTGATGAGTCTATAGTTTTTCTCCTAGAAGAAGGGCCAATTCTATGTCTCTCTTCAACCTTGAATCTCTTTTCAATGTTTGTGGAACTTCAAATACTTTAGTTTTGATCTGCCAAAGGATGATGATGTTCTAACTCAGGTTGCCAAGATACCAACCTTTGTATAGTGTTGAGGAAGAGACTAGAGCCATTTTGCCTTATCATTTCAGCAACAAGGTAGTTTATGGTTTGACACTTGGATGCTTGAAATTCTTCTAGATCTACTCTACATACTGTATTTGCCAAAAGGAATACTTATTCCATGTTACTGGCCATATTAAGGATGTCTTGTCCCTCTAAATGGAGAGTGAGATAATGTGTCTCACTATTTGGAAGACCCCATGAGGGAAAGAATAACCTGCCTAGGTCTTTCGGACTTGATTGCTGAGATATGCAACCATTACTGGATCCCAGAGAGTGAAGACACGACTGAGTTTCAAGTATCCTTTAATGCCGTTTCTAGGCTTGCTTGTATACAATTCATTTCTTTCAGTAAGGAACAGAGAATTCCATCCCTTAAAATTCTGTAGGTTCTTCTCATAGCTAATGTACTTAAAGTCTGGAGCAGACGCTCTGACCTCCATTGGATTTCAAACACTAACAGTGAGACCTCTACTTCTTGGTCTCCTGTATCTAGATATAACTTGTATGAATCTGGAAGATACCATTGGCACGCTGTATGAGGTGTTGAATCTCAGGAAGGAAAATAGGAAGTTCTCGGATCTGAGACTATACCCGTGGGTATCTTTGCCTGCAAGCCACAGGGCAATTATTGTTATCACCACCGAACCACTGCAAATCCGAATAAAGATCCAGGAGGCTCTTAGGCCCTGTACACATGATCAGACATGTCCGAGGAAACATGTCCGATGGACCGTTTTCATCGGACAAGGCTGAAGTGGTCTGTTGGTCTGATGTGCGTACACACCATCGGACCAAAATCCCCTCGGACCAGAACGCGTTGACGTAGGTGACGTGATGAAAAAATGAAGTTCAATGCTTCCAAGCATGCGTCGACTTGATTCTGCGCATGCGGGGGATTTTGGTCCGATGGTTTGTGTACTAACCATCGAACCTGTCTGACGGACAGGTTTCCAGCTGACATGTTTTCAAGCATGTTTGGAAATTTTTGTCTGCTGTAAAACGGTCCGATAGGCCTTACACACGATCGAACATGTCCGCTGAAACTGGTCTGCGGACCAGTTTTAGCGGACATGTTTGATCGTGTCATCTGCTCTGGCTAACCGTTGGGGAAGGAGGCTGGATTCCTCCACACCCAAACTTTGTAGCTGCCATTGGGGAGGTGAGCTGGCTGCTTCATTTTCCGTTCCCTCATCTGGCTCCTGGGACAACATGGTTGTGGTACTGTCTCTCAGATGCATGGATCTTTGCCGGGGAAGAAAGACCACGTTCTCCACCCTGGCCAACTGTTGGGGAGGGACGATGAACACCTCCACTCCCTTCTCCCCCTGTATCTGCTGCTGGGAATTGATCCTTAACCATCTCACCCTGAGCCACCGGAACTGCCACAGGGGTGGGGCAGAGGTAGGGTTGCCACCTTTTCTTCAAGCCAAACCCGAACACTTTTCTGGCGCACTCCGATTTTTTTGTAGCATACATTATATATATAGAAAAAAGGATTGTAAAAGATCTTGGACACCTTTGTGTGGCTTAAAGGGTCACTAAAGGACAAAAAAAAAAAAAAAATGTTCCTTTTAAAATAACAAACATGTTATACTTACCTCCACTGTGCAGTTTATTTTGCACAGAGTGCCCCCGATCCACGTCTTCTGGGGCCCCTCGGCGGCTGTCTCTGTCCTCCCCGCAAGTACTGACCACAGTCATGCGAGAGCTTGCATGGTGGTCAGTAATTGCGGCCGTGCTCCGGTGATAGGGCGAGCGGTCATAGCCGCTCACTGTATTACTCGGCCCTACCGCATCACTGGATGTGATTGACAGCAGCGCCAGCCAATGGCTGCGCTGCTCTCAATCCATCCGCTCTAGCCAATCAGCAGCCACGTTGAGCGGCGAAGAGAATATCGGGGCCGCGCGGGACTTTTGACGGGTCAGGTAAGTATAACGGGGGCTCGAGGGGGTGCCGGCAACACCAGATGTTTTTTCACCTTAATGCATAGATTGCATTAAGGTGTAATTTTTTTTTTCATTTACAACTCCTTTAAAGAGAGTAGTAATACAGTGTGCTGTGTACACCACAGTGAACAGAGGGTGTGGCCACATTGCGTTAACTGTGGAAGGGGCCTAAATTAAACCCACCCTACCTACAACACCCCTTACTATGCACTGCACCCAAACCTTCCACCGACAGTTCAAAGTAGCCCATCCTACCTATAGCAACCCACACTATCAACACCACACCAAGGTGGCCCATTCTATCTCAACACTCCAAATCAGTCCATCATATCTAAGGCCCATGGGATGAACGGGGTGACCGTGGGATGGACAGGAGACAGTGGGATGGATGGGGGGACTGGAGGAGATGGACGGGGTGACCGTGAGATGGATCGGGGGACAGGAGGAGATGGATGGGAGGACAGGAGGAGATGGAGGGGGGGACAGGAGGAGATGGACAGGAGACAGTGGGATGGATGGGAGGACAGGAGGAGATGGACGGGGTGACCGTGAGATGGATGGGGGGACAGGAGGAGATGGACGGGGTGACCGTGAGATGGATGGGGGGACAGGAGGAGATGGACGGGGGGACAGGAGGAGATGGACAGGGGGACCGTGAGATGGATGGGGGGACAGCAGGAGATGGACGGGGGGACAGCAGGAGATGGACGGGGGGACAGGAGGGGATGAATGGGGTGACCGTGGGATTGGCGGGGTGACCATGGGATTGGCGGGGGGGCTGCAGGAGTGATAGGGGGGACAGTGAGATGGACAGGAGGAGATGCTCCTTCCGCTGGGCTCCTGCAAGTAGCACTGCACTGATAGGGGTAAGGGGGTCGGGGGCTAGTGCTAGAAGGGGCTGTCAGGTTTTCAGATGAATCTCACACATACTTCTGGCAAATGTCCTTTCTCATGCTAAAGCACATATCCTCCTAAGCACCCCCCCAATCACTCCACCAAGTGAACATCCTTTTAGTTTCCCCTTATCAATCTCAACCACTCTCCCCCTTCTCCCTGTCCAGCTGCAACAAAGCAGAGACAAGTTTCTACTGACCTGAAATCAGCGCGTGTTCCTCCTCCCCTGAGTCCCCTCCTCTTGTGTGTACGGAGCTGAGTGAGAAGGAGGAGAGGAGGGGACAGCATCGATGTGCTGTGAGTGAGAGAGAGAGACAGGCTGCTGCATGGATGGGAGACGTGGTGTATCCGACGATCCTGCAGACAGCAGACATGTCACTCCCGGTGCAGTCTGGTGTGAATGATGTGTCCGGGTCAGGAGCAGATAAAAACCCGTACAGATCATTCAAAAACCGGACTGTCAGGGGGAAAAAAGTACAGGTGGCAACCCTAGGCAGAGGTCTTAAACCCTCTGTCCGGTGACCAGCGCTTCAGCTGGGGAAATTTCTTGCAACTCCACCGATACTGTCCTTGGTGCTGAGCAGAGCACAGTGAAGTTTGGCCCCGATACCCGCTCTTCTGCTGGAGGCTCCTCAGGTTGTTCTTCCTCAGCAGAAAAGTCGATTAAATCCCCTGTCTCTGCAACTGGTGTCTGGGGATAGAGGTTCACCATCTCCTGTCCATGGAAGCCAGAAGATGCTATAGGTACTGAGCAGAGGTTAGCAGAGCTCGGCCCTGCGGTCAGTACTTCAGCTTTGGGAATAGCAATCTCCAGATTTTCCACTGCCGATTCACTGGCATACTGCTGGACAGGCACATTCCTCTATTCAAGATCATCCCATGCAGAAACAGGATCATCAAGGCCAGTCAGCACTTGCTGCATCCGCCATAAGAGCTCCGGGTCCATATCTGCAGGGGCAGGTTGGCAAAGCACACTGTTACTCTGCCACATTGCCAATTCTTCAGCCAGGAATTCAACATTGTCCAGCCCTGGCACTGAGCAGAGTCTAACAGCCGTCTGTAGGCGATTTCCAGCTCCCATTCCAGAACGGCCAGAAACTCCAAATCTTCCTGTAGCCAGTGCACTTCCGAGACATTCAGTCTTCACACTCTGTGCTCCATTATGTCCTCCAAACGCCACTCTTGATTGCTCCCAAAGTCAGGGTCCTCGTACATCCTCCAATACAACTGTCAGAAACACAAGTACTTCCCGAGGCCGAGATGCTGAGGATGGCTCACCTTTACGACCAAGCGCACCTGCCCCCTGGAATTTGAGACAGGAGGCAGAGGCACAAGGAGGTACCGGTACCGGCGGGTAGGTAGATGGGATGCAGGTACTGGAGATCAGCGGCTGAGAGGTGCTGCAGGTGCTGGAGGGTCACCAAGGCAGATGAAAGTGGTAAAGTCCCAGGGCACAGTTCAGAAGCCAACAGATTAATGATAGCAGATCCGGGGTACAGGTAAAAAGTCCGGGTTCAGAGTAGAGCTAAGACAAGTCCAGGTATGTAAGCCGAAGTTCAAGGGCAGGAGACAGAAGCAAATCCAGGTAACGGTCCGAGGTCAGAGGGTTCAAGAAGACAGCAGAGTCCACAAACAGGCCGAGGTCAGGTTTCCAGGCAAGAGCTGAGTCGGGAAGTAAATCCGGGTCAAAGAGCACAAGTCAAAGTGTCAAAACTTTACTCAGAGCTGACGATAAACCAGCAACCTGTGCAAAGACAGGGGCTGATTTAAATAGGGCTGTCAGGTCTGTGATTGGTCCCGGGAGGAGGAAGTGCGCACGTCCGCTCGCTCGTGCACGAGCCGCGCCGCCACGCACGCGCGTGCGCCCCAGGTGTGCGGGCACGCGCCGTGACACGATTCTAGCGTGCCTGTGTATAGATTGAGCGCTGTGAGCGCTGGGACCCTGACAACAACATTCCCAGGCCATCAAGGCCACCAAGCTGGACATCAATTCTGGGTGTTCCTGATGAAAAGTTCGGATTAGACGTGGAGCATGCAGATTTCTTGCGGGTTCCCAGGAGTTATCTTCCGGGGGATAGCCCCTCCATTTAATCAAATACTGAAGCTGTCTACCTCTTTTCCTACAGCTGATGATGGACTCAACTTCAAATTCTTCCTCTCCCTCGACCTCTACTGGTGAAGGCGGAGGTCTTTCTCTTCCTTGGAAAGGATCAGGGGTAACAGGCTTCAGGAGAGAGGCATGGAATACTGGATGGATCCTGTAGGAATCCGGCAACGAGAGTTCAAAGGCCACCGCGTTGATCTTGCGCTTGATCCTGAAAGGGCCAATGAATCTTGGACCCAACTTTCGAGAGGAGACCGGTAATTTTAAGTTAGTAGCAGATAGCCAAACCTCTTCTCCGACTTCAAAAGTAGGGCAATCCTTCCTTCCTTTGTCATAGAATCTTTTGTAGTCCTCCTGGGCCCGTTGCATCACTCTTTGTAATTGTAGAAAGTTTAATTGGATAGCCGTTAAGTGCTCTTGGGCCGCCGGAACAGGTGTTTCTGGGAGGGCATCAGGAAGAAAGGGCGGGTGAAAGCCATAGTTGGCTCAAAAGGGTGTTTGATTCGTGGTGGCATGGACGGAATTATTATAGGTGAATTCAGCGGAAGGTAAGAGGGATGACCAGTCATCTTGAGAGGCGGAACAGAAACATCGGAGGTACTGCTCCAGCGTTTGGTTAGTCCTTTCCGTTTGGCCGTTACTCTGGGGGTGGTAGGCAGAGAAAAGGCAGGTCTTGACTTCCAAAGATTTACAGAGTTCCCTCCAAAATTTTGAGGTGAATTGAGAACCCCTATCTGAAACGATGCTCCTGGGCACTCCATGGAGCCTGACGATTTCCCTGAAGAAGACTTTGTCTGTCTCTAGGGCAGAGGGAGTACCGATCATGGGCACAAAATGTGCCATTTTGGAGAGACAATCTACTACGACTAGGATTGTGGTGAAACCTTTAGAAGGTGGTAAGTCGACAATAAAATCCATAGAGATTTCAGACCAAGGCCGTTCTGGAACTGGTAGAGGCTTGAGTAACCCCCAGGTCTTGGTTTTAGGACCCTTATTACGTTGGCAAGTGGTACAGGATGCAACGTAGGCTTTACAATCTTGTCTGCAGCTTGGCCACCAAAAGTATCGTAGAACCATCTCCGTGGTCTTTGGTGCTCCAAAATGACCTGCTAGTTTACGGTCGTGAAAGGTGCTCAAGACCAGTTGTCTAGATTCTGATGGAACGAAAATTTTCCCTCGGGACAAAAAGATATCGTGATGTTTTACCAATGAAGACACCTCTGGATCAGAACATTGTCTGGATGCAGCCTTAATAGAATTTAACAGGTCGATTTGAGAGACTAATAGAAAATTCCGAGATGACAAAATGGTGCTCGGTTTAGTTGTGGATGGAGTTTCAGGGAACATTCTAGAAAGAGCGTCTGCTTTTCCATTCTTTGAACCAGGCCTGTAAGTGAGATGAAAATTAAACCGAGAAAAAAAAAGAGCCCAACGGGCTTGCCTGGGTTTTAAGCGTTTTGCTGTCTGCAGATATTCAAGGTTTTTATGGTCGGTAAAGATCATTATAGGATGAGCCGATCCTTCTAGCAGATACCTCCACTCCTCTAGAGCAAATTTGATAGCAAGCAGTTCCCTGTCTCCAACATCATAATTCTTTTCGGGTGGAGTTAATCTCCGAGAGGCAAAGGCCACAGGGTGTAGTAGGGACTTTGGCCCTTGTCTCTGAGATAGCACGGCTCCTGTAGCAGTCTCAGAGGCGTCTACTTCCAAGGTAAAAGGCAGCATTGGATCGGGGTGTCGCAGAACAGGAGCGGAAGAAAAAAAATGATTTTAGTTTCCTGAATGCTTCTTGGGCCTCCGGTGACCAGCAAAAAGGATGACCCTGGCGGGTAAGCTGAGTGATGGGGCTCACGATGGAGGAGAACCCCACAATGAACCGTCGATAAAAATTGGCGAAGCCGATGAACCGTTGCACCCCTTTCTTGTCCATCGGGGCTGGCCATTCCTGAATAGCTTTAACCTTTTGAGGGTCCATGGCGACGCCACTGGTGGATATAATGAATCCCAAGAATTGCACGGAAGATTTCTCGAATTCACATTTCTCAGCTTTTAAGTAGAGTCTATGTTCTCTGAGTATAGTAAGCACCCTTTTTACATGGCACCTATGTAGGTCTAAGGAAGGTGAAAAAATGAGGATGTCGTCCAGATACACGACCGGGAAATCGTCCAGGTGTTCACGGAAAATGTCGTTAACTAAATGCTGAAAAGTGGCTGGGGCATTGCAAAGTCCAAAAGGCATAACAAGATATTCAAAGTGCCCGAATCTTGACCTGAAGGCGGCTTTCCACTCGTCTCCTGCCCTAATTCTGACAAGATTATAAGCACCCCGTAAGTCCAACTTAGAGAATACTTGAGCTGATCGGAACCGCTGGAATAATTCAGATATGAGGGGAAGCGGGTATCTGTTTTTAATCATGATTTTATTGAGCTCTTGATAGTCAATACAAGGTCTAAGAGTTCCATCTTTTTTCTCAACAAAAAAGATTCCCGCTCCAGCCGGGGAAGACGAGGGACGAATACATTTATTTTGCAGATTTTCGTCAATATAGGCCTTGAGGGCTTTTAATTCTGTCTCGGACAGCGGAAAAATGCGGCCAAAGGAAATCTCGGAGCCAGGTAGAAGGTCAATGGGGCAATCATACGGTCGGTGGGGCGGAAGGCAGTCGGCTTGCTGTTTGTCGAACACATCCGTGAATTCCAGGTAGACGGAGGGAACGTTCTGTTTCAGGCGAGGTTGTCACGGCAGAGCAGGAAACAACTGGAGGTGGAAGGCAATTCTGTGAACAATATGAGGATGTAAAGTTGACCTCTTTCTTTAGCCAGTTTATGACCGGTTGGTGTGCTTGTAAACAGGGAAGACCCAGGATGATGGGAAACAGTGGGGAAGGAATGAGGTCCAGACGTGGAAATTCCTGGTGGCCGGAGTCGGTGGTGGCACAGATAGGTGCGGTTTCTTGCGTGATAAGTCCAGATCGGGGTAGAGAACCGTCAGCTAAATGAATTTGAAAAGGATGGTTTTTGTTGCGAAGGGGTACATGAAGCTTTTGAGCCAATGTAGCGTCCAGGAAACAGCTGCATGCCCCGGAATCAACTATGGCCGGTAGACGGGTTGCCCCTTCTGGTAACTGCAGGGAAATGAAAAGAACAACATGAGCCTGAGAAATGTTTGCAATATTGTAACTGAGAGTAGGTTGTAGTTTGGACTTACGAGGCCTTGTTGGACAGGAGTGAAGGAAATGACCGGCTTCTCCGCAGTACAGACATAAGTTGTTTTGACGTCTCCGCAGTCTCTCCTCGGAGGTAAGCGGGGTTCGGACCAATCCAACTTGCATAGGTTCAGGATCAGGGAGGTTTGTGTTTTGAGGAGCTGCAGGTGGCTGTGGAGCCGGAGTGAGTCTTGGATGGGCCCAGGTAGAGCGTGGAACTTGATATCGTTCAGAACGACGTTCCCTCAGGCGTCGATCCAGCTGTGTGGCAGTTTGAATCAGGTCTTCCAGAGGGGCCGGGACTTCTGTCCGAGCCAGCTCGTCCTTAAGAGACTCGGACAAGCCTTGGCGAAACTGGAATTTTAGCGCAGCCTCATTCCAGCATGTGTCGGCTGACCATTTTCGGAACTCTGCTGTATAGTCCTCGATAGGCCTTCTACCTTGAGTAAGGTTATGGAGAATGGTCTCGGCAGTGGCCGTACGCTGTGGGTCATCATATAACTTCGCCATGTGTTCAAAAAAGGTGTCTATTGTGTTTAGGATTGGGCTCTGTTGCTCCATTAGAGTGTGAGCCCAGGCTTGTGGTTCTTCCGAGAGAAGAGAAATGACGAAACCCACTTTCACAGTCTCTGAACAAAAGGTTCTGGGCTGAAGAGATAAGTATAAGGAGCAAGCATTCTTAAACGCCCGGTATTTCCGGCGCTCACCTGAAAAACGTTCCGGGACAGGCACATGTGATTCCGGGTGGGTCACCATTGCGGCCGAGCTAGGGGCGGCTTGAGGTGCTGCAGCTCCAGAGGTTGGTGGTGCAGGTGGAGATGAGGGTCCAGGAATCACGGCCAGCTGTTGGAGACGGCCATCTATTTGGAGGTAGCCATCTTGGAGCTTTTGAACTGCGTCAGTAAGTGCGGACAGAGTGTTTCAAATGGTGAGCGCGCCCTGTCGGCCTCAGACATCTGGCTGGTTTATACTGTCAGAAACACAAGTACTTACCGAGGCCGAGATGCTGAGGACGTCTCACCTTTACGACCAAGCGCACCTGCCCCCTGGAATTTGAGACAGGAGGCAGAGGCACAAGGAGGTACCGGTACCGGCGGGTAGGTAGATGGGATGCAGGTACTGGAGATCAGCGGCTGAGATGTGCTGCAGGTGCTGGAGGGTCACCAAGGCAGATGAAAGTGGTAAAGTCCCAGGGCACAGTTCAGAAGCCAACAGACTAATGATAGCAGATCCGGGGTACAGGTAAAAAGTCCGGGTTCAGGGTAGAGCTAAGACAAGTCCAGGTATGTAAGCCGAAGTTCAAGGGCAGGAGACAGAAGCAAATCCAGGTAACGGTCCGAGGTCAGAGGGTTCAAGAAGGCAGCAGAGTCCACAAACAGGCCGAGGTTAAGTTTCCAGGCGAGAGCTGAGTCGGGAAGTAAATCCGGGTCAAAGAGCACAAGTCAAAGTGTCAAAACTTTACTCAGAGCTGACGATAAACCAGCAACCTGTGCAAAGACAGGGGCTGGTTTAAATAGGGCTGTCCGGTCTGTGATTGGTCCCGGGAGGAGGCGCGCACGTCCGCGTGTGCGCCCCAGGTGCGCGGGCACACGCCGTGACGCGATTCTAGCGTGCCTGTGCACAGATTGAGCGCTGTGAGCGCTGGGACCCTGACAACAACATTCCCAGGCCATCATAGTCAAAGCCTTCCGTGGGGCTGTCATCCGCTGACCACGGGCACTCTTGGGCTACATACCACCGAAGGGCTCTGTAGCTTTCGTCCAACTGCATCTCTGCCCGGATAAGCCTGCTTAACTCTGCTGTCCACTCCTGTTTTGGTTGTTCCCCCAATAACAGCATTCGTACTTCATACTGCGACCAGTACCTTGCATGGATGGAGGGGAGAACTGTTCCCTGGTGTTGCTGCTCGAGAGCTAGTGCTTCCTTCCAGAGTTCGCAGCGGATCGAATCAGACCATCCAAGCAGGACCTGCTCTGATTCTGGTCCTCTGTGCTGTATCTTCTTCTCTCGCAACCTCCTTACGAATTCCTCTTCCATGGCGGCTGTTATCTGTACCTCTCCTATCCTGCTATCCGGACCTTGGATCCAGGTGGAGGTTGGATGTCCTGACTGCAGAAAGCATCTCACTGCTGTGCCACCACTGTCACGGAAGGTCCCCGCATCCAGACCGAATGCTTCCGTTAGATACTGCTTCCCATAGTCTCGACATAGATACCGGATATTTTAGCTGCCTTGAAACACACAACGAGACGAGACTTGTATGTGTGCTAAGTATGGAACCCTTTAATGGTACATTCTGCTGGTTTATATCTAGTTACAAGCCTATCAGTAATCAAAGGGACAATGAAACTCTCCGCCACCTCCTCACACAGGGGAGGCTTCAAGGTCGACACTTTGGCACCAGTCTAAAGAAGTCACATTCCTTTGGATAATGACATTTAGTTGAGTTAATTACTAATTGTAACAAAATGTGTTACCCAGACAGCCTGGCCCCGCATAGCTTGGCAAGTTCCCTTGAACATAATTGACATGCTAATTCAATACACCTGATAATCAAAAGGCTTTAAACAGTGTTATCACACAATAGAAAGGTCTAGGAGCAGACCGGAATTGACACCTCTACAGCCTACACAATGGACAATTAGTATATCTTCTGAGTCTATTGACCTGGTTGGGGGTCAGAATAAAATCACCTGTAATATCTCAAGACATCCTGGAATATGAACTACCAGTAATGTCCCATCTTCTGCAATACATGAATTATGATTTATTAGCCACCCTACAAGAGTGTCAGGGTCTGTCACAGGCACAGTGGGGACAATGGATGTGGGCACAGTGGCAACAATTGATGTGGGCACAGTGGCAATTGATGTGGGCACAGTGGCAATTGAAATGGGCACAGTGGCAACAATTGATGTGGGCATAGTTGTAACAATTGATGGCATGGCACAGTGGCTGCGTTTGGCATGGCACAGTGGTGACAATTGATGGCATGGCACAGTGGCTGCCTTTGATGGGCACAGTGAGGCTGCAATTGTGTTTTTTTTTTTATTTGTTTGCGCCCCCCAAAAAAATTTGAGCACCAGCCGCCACTGATGAAGACCAAAGCCTTATTCTAAGGAACAAGTTTAAGGAGAAGTGGTATGGAGATGAGCACATAGAGGAAGCCTTCCAGAAATACTTGCAATGGTATGGAGAAGCTGGTTCAGGAGGTGAAAGAAGAAGAAAGAACAACAAAGTATGCTAAAGATGAGCCACCACAAGTAAGGTTCTGTACCAGGTTCAACAATAAAGTCCTAATGATACAAAAAAAATTCAAGAGAAATTGGAAGATACTAGAATCTGATCCATTCTTGAATAAATGTCTACCGTCCCATCCCAATTTTGTCTTTAGGAGGCCTAAAGATCTGAGGAGCATCATTTCCCCAAGTAGAGTGAAGAAAAACAAGAATAAAGGGCTGAATAGCCTTTGGACAACTATTTTTGATCAAAAGGGCAGTTATAGGTGCAGAGGGGGGAACTGTGGCACAGGAAAAAAAAAGTGATAGGAGCAGACGGGAAGAGCCATGTGATAAAGCAATTCATTAATTGCGGCACTCCATACATCGTCTATGGTCTACTCTGTCCATGTGGGCTCCTGTATATTGGTCGTACCTCTCGACCTATGAGGACCCGGATGAACGAACACAGAAGTAGCATCCTGACAGAGAAAGACAAGTGTTCAGTACCCAGACATTTTAAGGAGTTCCACGACAGTAGTACAGATGGCCTTGAAGTGTTTGGAATAGAAGCCATGCCAAGTGATCTCGACAATGGCAAGAAATATCAGATTCTATGTAGGAGAGAAGCTTTTTGGATCTTCACGTTGAAAACTTGGGTTGTCCCGTACTTGTACTCCCGCAAATACCCCGATACTAAAATAGAATACTCCCCCCCCCCTATTGCAGCGATGTCCTATCCCTCATACTTGTAGATATGCCGCCGCTGCCGCCGTATAATACCGCCGCCGCATACCGCCGTTAATCTCCCTGCATTATAGCTAGTGCACAGTACAAGCTTTCGTTCTGAATACTTGTAAATGCCCGCGCCGCCATGTATTGACACTCCCCTTCTTGGGATTGGATGGATCTGTTCAATCCCGAGCAAGGGGGAGTGTCTATGCACGAATCTGCATATAGACACTCCCCCTTGCGTGGGATTGGATGGATCCCTCCAATCCCGAGAAGGGGAGTGTCAATACACAGCGGCGCGGGCATTTACAAGTATTCAGAACGAAAACTTGTAATGCGCGCTGCGCTATAATGCAGGGAGATTAACGGCGGTATGCGGCAGCGGCGGTGGCATCATCATATCTCCAGGTATGAGGGACAGGACATCGCTGCAATATGGGGGACATGACATGGCTGCAATATGGGGGACATGACATGGCTGCAATATGTGGGGGACATGACATGGCTGCAATATGGGGGACAGGACATGGCTGCAATATGGGGGACATGACATGGCTGCAATATGTGGGGGACATGACATGGCTGCAATATGGGGGACAGGACATGGCTGCAATATGGGGGACATGACATGGCTGCAATATGGGGAACAGGACATGGTTGCAATATGGGGGACATGACATGGTTGCAATATGGGGGACAGGACATGGTTGCAATATGGGGGACATGACATGGCTGCAATATGGGGGACAGGACATGGCTGCAATATGGGGGACATGACATGGTTGCAATATGGGGAACATGACATGGTTGCAATATGGGGGGACATGACATGGTTGCAATATGGGGAACAGGACATGGTTGCAATATGGGGGACATGACATGGTTGCAATATGGGGGACAGGACATGGTTGCAATATGGGGGACATGACATGGCTGCAATATGGGGGACAGGACATGGCTGCAATATGGGGGACATGACATGGTTGCAATATGGGGAACATGACATGGTTGCAATATGGGGGGACATGACATGGTTGCAATATGGGGGACAGGACATGGTTGCAATATGGGGGACAGGACATGGTTGCAATATGGGGGACAGGACATGGTTGCAATATGGGGGACATGACATGGCTGCAATATGGGGGACATGACATGGCTGCAATATGTGGGGGACATACATGACTGCAATATGTGGGGGACATACATGACTGCAATATGTGGGGGACATACATGGCTGCAATATGTGGGGGACATGACATGGCTGCAATGTGTGGGGGGACATGACATGGCTGCAATGTGTGGGGGACATGACATGGCTGCAATATGTGGGGGACAGGACATGGCTGCAATATGTGGGGGGGGGAATGGCTGGGGGGACATGGCTGCATTTGGGGACACGTCAAAAAAGTATCGGTATTCGGTATCGGCGAGTACATGAAAAAAAGTATCGGTACTTGTGCTCGGTCCTAAAAAAGAGGCATCGGGACAACCCTATTAAAAACTATGGCTCTGCAAGGCCTCAATGAAGAAATCGAGCTGCATAATATAGTATGACCTGTCTCTAGTGGTGGGAGACTGGAGGTATAGACATTGATCCCTTCCTTGTTTCACCACACGAGAGTGACTAGGCCATGCTCTTGGTAGCCAAGGGTTGGTCTTTCCACTAGCCGGGTTCTTGTAGATGGCATTCGTACTGTCTGATAGACAATTCCCTCTTTTGCCAAGTAGTGCTTACTAGATAAGAGGGTACCCTAACCAAGTAGGTCTAGTAGAGGGTTGGATTTAGGTTTGAATCCACACTAGGGAGCCCTTGGACTGTGTTTTAGATGTAACGGTTAGGTACAACGAAGGCCTATACAAATGGGGGGGGGGGGGGTTCTGTAATACTATGATACAATCAACTGTGTTGTTGGTCGGTCCACAAGTAATGCACTGGTTCTCTCTCTAGACCCATGGGATCTGTTCCATGGGCCCTGTGCGTGGTGGGTTGGTGCAATGTGTAGATGTGACATTAGCACTGAGGATGTTGGTGCCTACGCACCTACTTCTCCATATGTATATAAATAGCGTAACCTACACTATGTGCTTTACAATCTATATTTATATATTTATATATATATATGTGGTCCCTAATTTTTAAGACTTTTTACTTTTCTATGGATGCATCACTTGATATGTGTGTTTTATATACTTCAAGGCTTCTATTGTTTTTAGGGATTTACCTAATTGCATGTATAGAATAGGAGATGTACGTGTAGGCTCTTAACATTATGGAATCATTTTTACAATTTGGTCACATATTTCACCCCCATTAAACGCACCTGATGCCCTCCCCGTATATGTGGGTATGGATATGTGGCACTATGTCTCAGGTTGGCCATTGGTGTGTGACCCATGCTTGGCATGGATTGGCTTGCAGGCCCTGCCCCGTATGTAACTCTCCGCCTATTGGCCCCAAGGAGCTGCGTGCGCACCATCTTTATGTTAGGACGAAACCGGAAGTGGCGGGTGGAACGCAATACACCCGCACTTCCTGGTCGCAGGAGTTCGTCACTTCGGATGCGCACGCATACTATGGATGCGCGCGCATATTATAGATGCGCTCGCATATGTGCATGTGTACGGGCAAGGACGTGATATCGGCGGAACCGGAAGTGCGGGGTGGAACGCAGGGGGTTCCCGCACTTCCTGGTTGCATTATGGCATGAGTTCCAGTGCACACACGCACTGATCAGGGACACCAAGAATATTGGGATGTTGATAGCGAACCGCCCCATCATGGCTCCTTTCCTGCAACACAAAGAGGAGCAGGTAAGGACTCTTTTATTTGACCATCTGGGCAGTGTACCGTATCTTAGATCACGCTCACTCCTTCCATTCCTTTGTGACACCGGTTATCAAACATTAAAACAAGGAGGCTACTGATTCTGCAGGTGTGTCGGGATCACCTTGATACAGTATGCCTCTCTATACCACACTTGTGCCCGCTCTCCTGGGGTGGCATTTCGGACGGGTGGGGTTCTGAGAGAGGGGTGGGGCCCACCAATCAGTGGTCATTAGCACTGGGGACCGCCCTTGCACATATACCTATATTAAGGAGGACACGCAGCAGGAGAGAGGTATCACGGACCATCTAGGCTTTAAGGAAGGGGGTACGCCCCCGTTCAGATGTCTGAGGTTCTACTGGCAGGTGCCGTGAGGTCCAGCCCGGCTGTCTGAAAAGCGCTTACTTATAATTCCCTTGTGAGTAGGACCATTTAGTGTTGAGCGGAATACGCCATATTCGATTTCGCGATATTGCGCAAATATATAGAAGAATATTCGCGAATATTCGCTAATATCGAATATTCGTGATATTTTATCCAAAAAAAAATTTGCAAAATTTCGCTAATGCGAAAATGATTGCGAAATTCTCATAAACGGA
Source organism: Rana kukunoris (assembly GCA_029574335.1). Lineage (NCBI taxonomy): Eukaryota > Metazoa > Chordata > Amphibia > Anura > Ranidae > Rana > Rana kukunoris. The sequence goes on from JAJQKJ010000593.1 coordinate 57,496, forward strand.
GATCATTTCCTGTATTACTAAACTAATATGCACTAAACACTAACTCTACACTAACTCTACTTAAAAGAAAGGGGAATAAGGGGGCAAAAGAAGGGCGGAGAAGATAATACCGCAATATTCCTATTGCGCGATTATCTTCTCCGCCCTTCTTTTGCATCAGAGCCAATCAGAATAACTTGAATATTCGGCAAAAGGAATATCGCGCAATATTCCTTTTGCCAAATATTCGAGTTATTCTGATTGGCTCTGATGCAAAAGAAGGGCGGAGAAGATAATCCCGCAATATTCCGTTTGCCGAATATTCGAGTTATTCTGATTGGCTCTGATGCAAAAGAAGGGCGCATCAGAGCCAATCAGAATAACTCGAATATTCGGCAAAAGGAATATTGCGCGATTATCTTCTCCGCCCTTCTTTTGCATCAGAGCCAATCAGAATAACTCGAATATTCGGCAAAAGGAATATTCTGATTGGCTCTGATGCAAAAGAAGGGCAGAGTAGCTGATGCGATTCTTTTATGTTGCCGAAAATTCGCAATGCGAATTTTCGGCAACATAAAATAATCGCATCAGCTACTCGGCCCAGGGTCTCTCTCTAATCATGATGAAAAAAATAGTGCAGCGCAGAACAACTTAATAAATAATATCAAACGACATATATAAGAAAAATCAAACAGAATGTCCATATGTGTACAGATCATCCAAAGTGAATATGAGGAGCCAGAAAATTGTCCATAAGTGTACTATAATTCCATAGTGAGTATGAAAAGCTAAATCCAAAGCGTGAATGGTGAAATCAGAAGAAAAACCTCCACCAAGAAAGGTAAGAATGGCCTCTCACCTTATTGCCTAGACCAAAAAGGTCAAACAGCATATAATATCAAGGATCTCCCGAATGGTCCAATCAATTCAACAGCAGGATCACTCATGCGGCATCAGTAAATTCAAACGCCAGTAATGGTTTATGCAAAAAGAATGGAAAAAGATCTAGTGCTCTCTGAAGCGTACTTAAAATGTATTGCATAAGAAATAAACACACTCACATAAAAAGCACTCGTTCCTGAGTGCTAGGTAAAAAGCCATACAGCCGGGAATCCATCAAACAGATTGTTAGGACACACGGTGTGCAATGTGCAGTCGCGGGTGACGTCACGCATGTAACTCCCCCCTCGTACGTCGTTACGTCCACTAGGCGGGACTTCATCATGGAATTATAGTACACTTATGGACAATTTTCTGGCTCCTCATATTCACTTTGGATGATCTGTACACATATGGACATTCTGTTTGATTGTTCTTATATATGTTGTTTGATATTATTTATTAAGTTGTTCTGCGCTGCACTATTTTTTTCATCATTTCTGCTGGGGTGTTTTATTTGAATTTACCTTCAGTGCTGGCTTGCATTAGTTTTTTCATTGTGTGTTTACCTTCTAGCGCTGAATAATTCATTTATTTGTCTCTCTCTAATCATACCAGCAATGCTTTTAGACGTCGATGGAGATCACTAGGATGTGATCTGTTTTAAAAATAAATTTGAAAAAATACGAATATTCGCCATAGCGAATATTCGCCGCAATATTCGAGTTATTCGCGAATACTCGAATATGCAATATTCGTAGCGAATATTCGCAATGCGAATATTCGTGAGCAACACTAGGACCATTGCTTTTTATTCTGTTTTTAATAAAAAATGTAAGTGGTAATATACAAGGTTGGTGCGCCCTCCTTTCTTTTCTTTTTGTTCATTTAAAAGGAAGGCTTCAGCCCAGCACAGCACACCTGCTATCATCATTAGCAGTATTGCAGACACAGCCCTTCAGAAATGCAAGTTTAACCACATACTTGCAGCAGTAACTGAATAGAATTGTGCACCATGTGGTGCCTTACCACCTGCATGCTTCATGTCCAAAGTCCAATGAATGTCCATATATGGCGTCATGATAAATGAGCAATCCCTAGAGACCAGATGCCTTCACCCCCATCTTCCTGGATCCTTCTGGGGTGAGGTCTCCCCCATATAGGTGCTCAGGTCTGCCTGTACAGCAGGGTGCTTTATCACAGGAGAGGCTTGAACCTGTGCGGCTTGGCCAGAAGTGTCCGGCAAGGTGAGGGGAAATAAAAATTCCTGCTTTCTAGCAGTAGCATAACCGCCTGTAGCAGTGAGGAAAAAACAGAGAATACTTTTATAGTATAACCGGTCCTGATTGGGCGGGGAGGCGGAGCCTTTCCAAACTTATATGCTGTCATGCTGTGTCAGGAAAAAAGTATGCATACTTTTTTCTGGGTTAGCAACTTACAAGATGCTAAAGTAAGTGGTTCAGCTTAACCACTTGTCATCTGCCCACCGTCAAATGACGGCGGGCAGACGACTCCATTGTTCTGACATCACGTCATATGACGTGATGTCCCTTTAAAGCCGCGGGCGGGCGCGCGCGCGTCGCCGGCGGCACGCGCGCGCACCCGCCGCTCTGCGGGGATCCCGTGCGAGTGCCCGGCAGCAACGATCGCCGCCGGGCACACGCGATTGCTCAGTAACTGAGCTGGGACGTGCAGCTCTGTGTGTAAACACAGAGCTGCACGTCCCTGTCAGGGAGAGAGGAGAGCGGTTGTGTCCCTTGTACATAGGGACACAATCGGTCACCTCCCCCAGTCACCCCCCCTCCCCCCACAGTTAGAACACTCATAGGACACACATTTAACCCCTTCCCCGCCCCCTAGTGGTTAACCCCTTCACTGCCAGTCACATTTATACAGTAATCAATGCATATTTATAGCATTTTTCACTGTATAAATGTAAATGGTCCCAAAAATGTCAGAAAAGTGTCCGAAATGTCCGCCATAACGTCGCAGTCCCAATAAAAAAATTGCAGATCGCCGCCATTAATAGTAAAAAAAAAAAAATGCCATAAACTATCCCCTATTTTGTAAACGCTATAAATTTTGCGCAAACCAATCGATAAACGCTTATTGCATTTTTTTTTTACCAAAAATATGTAGAAGAATACGTATCGGCCTAAACTGAGGGAAAAAATATTTTTTTTATATATTTTTTGTTTTATTTATTATAGCAAAAAGGAAAAATTATGTATTTTTTTAAAAATTGACGCTCTATTTTTGTTTATAGCGCAAAAAATAAAAACCGCAGAGGTGATCAAATACCACCAAAAGAAAGCTCTATTTGTGGGAAAAAAAGGACGCCAATTTTGTTTGGGAGCCACATCGCACGACCGCGCAATTGTCAGTTAAAGCGACGCAGTGCCGGAAGCTTATATTTTGTCTGAGCAGGAAGGGGGTGTAGGTGCACAGTAGGCAAGTGGTTAATTGCTTGTCAACTAGCATATTGAGACGAAAGCCAGCAATAGCAGCCCCATGTTTCTTTCATGATGAGTTTATGTCAAAGTGAAAATTCAGGTTTGTTGAAAAAAAATCTGCCATCCAACTAAACAATATTGAAAGTATACACTGCTTGCCTTTTGCGCATCTGATGAAGACATTGATGTATTTTAATCCAGTGGTTTTAAGACCTCATGCACACAGAACATCAAAAACACAGGCATTTAATTTTTTTTTCTGCCTCTAAACATCCCCCTATGTTAGCCTATGTGTCCATGAACACATAGGCATTTACAGGTGTTTAGAGGCAGAAAAATAAATGCACCACCAGTGCAGTCAGGAGCATTTCAGCAGATAAAGTGTGAAACACACACAGACGCGCATAAACAATAACATGCATAAACTTTAGCACAGGGCCGGTGCTACCACTAGGCAAACTAGGCAGCCGTCTAGGGTGCGAACTGCTGCCTAAGGCGCCTGGCCACTGGTGTTCATACACTCTTCTCTCTACAGCAAGTAACTAAGTCTCAGCATCAGCATGCAGCCGCTGCTCCGTTCACACATAGTGTCAGAGGAGCAGCGACGGGGGAGGACTGTGTCTGTGTCCCGACTCCTGAATGAATGGAAGCAAGCAAATATTCATTGATGGACACTAGTAGGCTGCATTGATGGGTGCTAATAGGCTGCATTGATAGGTGCTGGTAGACTGCATTTGATGGGCGCTGGTGAGGCTGCATTTGATGGGCGCTGGTGAAGCTGCATTTGATGGGCGCTGGTGAGGCTGAATTAGATGGACGCTGGTGAGGCTGCATTGGATGAGTGCTGGTGGGCTGCATTTGATGGGCGCTGGTGAGGCTGCATTGGATGGGCACTGGTGGGCTGCTTTTGATGGGCGCTTTGTTAAAAAAAGTGGGGTATATATGGGTAGGGCAAAGGGCAAAAAAATACTTGTACCAGCCCTGTATATAGAATATCTTTATTGTTTTTACCTTTAGACTTGGTAAACATGATTAACTGTTAGCAGTTGTTTGCTTTTGTCATATTGCTGCTCTGTTTAATTTATTTTTCATCCAGTCCTGGTTTTATTTTATTTTAAACATGGGAAACAATACACTACATTAAGTTTTGTAAGCCATTCCCTAACACAGCATATTTTTCTTTACATTTAGTCTATACATGTAGCCACTAGATGGAAGCATTGTGTCTTTCAAAAATATCATAAAACGTACTGTAAAGAGAATTATTTTACTTCCATTCTGTATGGTAGTATATGACAAAGCAATAGATGAAATTAACTGTTGTTTTCAGCCACACAAGAATGAATCAAACCTATTACAACTTCTACTATCATTACAACAAACAATATAATTGATATCTCGGTTCCATAGAAAACCTCATAGATTTTTAGTTTACAGTGTACCTAGCTTTCTTTCATTTGAAAACAGTTTTTATCTTTCTTTCACTTTCATACAAAAAACATCCCAATTACTGATGGAAAAACAGAATGATGGAGAAAAACAATACTAAATAAGACAAAGACCACACACAAAGTGTACTGCATACCCACAACTGTTTTAAAGTTGAGCTGTGGATACAAAATAAATAGAAAAAAAATCAATGCATGTTGCCTCCCATAACTGTTATCCACAAATATACTTCTTTGTCTCCTGCCACTATTCAAGTCACTTGTTCTGGCTAACTGACATCCCCCCCCCCCCCCAAGGGGCTACCTCCAGATGCCAAGTCGGACTTTTTCTCAGGGTGGGCCGAAAAAAAGGCACGGATCAGTCTTTGGGCATGAATGTTGCCTTCAGGTTCCCAGACGCTGTCTTCTGGGCCGTATCCCTTCCATTTGACCAGGAATTGAGTTTGCCCTTGCCGTTTCCTGCAGTCAAGGATGGCCCCCACCATGTATTCCTCGCAGCCATCAACCAAAATAGGTTCAGGTGGCCCCTCAGGAAAGGGGTCGGGAACTGCAGGCTTCAACAACGAGACATGAAATACAGGGTAGACTTTAAGGTAGTCAGGTAAAGATAGTTCATAAGATACCTCATTGATCCTTCTTATAGGAAAGGGCCCTCATGAACTTAGGTGCCAACTTTTTGTAAGGACAGGCCAACCTGAGGTTATCTGTAGAGAGCCATACCTGATCACCCGGTTGAAGGTCCAGCTCCCCTCTCCTCTACCTATCAAAGGCTTTCTTGCTGTCGACTTGGGCTTTGGTCACTGCTTCCTGCAACACCTGGTTGTTGCGGCTAAGAAAATCCACCGTGCTCTGCACTGCCGGGACTGGAGATTCTGGAAGAAAATCAGGTAAAAATGTTAAGTTAAAGCCATAATTGGCAAAGAAGGGGGACTGCCCAGTTGCCGAATGGTTGGCATTGTTATAGGCGAACTCTGCTAAAGGCAGCAGGGAAACCCAGTCATCTTGAGAGAAGGACGTGAAGCATCTTATGTACTGTTCAAGAGTCTGATTTGTTGTCACAGTTTGCCCGTTGGTTTGGGGGTGGTAGGCTGAGGAAAAGGCAAGTTTAATTTTCAACTTCTCACATAGGGCTCTCTAAAAACGTGACGTGAACTGGACCCCCCACTCTGACACATTGTTTGGAGGGACTCCATGTAGTCTGATAATCTCCTTGATGAAGACCCGTGGCAGTCTCAGCAGCCAACGGGGTGCTCTTCAATGGAAGGAAATGGGACATCTTAGATAGACGGTCTACGACCACAAAAATTGCTGTACACCCTTCGGAACATGGGAGCTCTACTATAAAAACCATGGCAATCAGCTTCCATGGTCTATCAGGTACAGGTAGGGGTTTTAGTAATCCCCAGGCTTGGTTCTTTGTTGTCTTGTTCTGATTGCAGATAGGGCATGTGTTGACATACAATTTGCAGAACTCCTCCAAGCCTGGCCACCAGAAGGTACCACGTACCAGTTCAAGAGTGCCCCTCCAAAGTGCCCCGCCAATTAGTGGTCGTGAAGGAGCTTCAAGACTTCCACTCGAGTTCTTCCTGGAACAAAAATTTGTCTCCCTTTCCAGAATAGCCCGTCCCTAGGTGTCAAAGTGATACCGGGAGGTTTGGAAGAGTCTGCGGATGACTCCCTGATTCGAGAGAGCAGATCAGTCTGTAAGAGTAGAAAATTACCTGCCGGTAGAATGGTGTCAGGGACAGATATATCCTTGAGGTTGTCGTGCATCCGTGAGAGTGCATCTGGCTTAATGTTCTTTGAACCAGGGCGGTAAGTGATGTGGAAACAAAAGCGTGAGAAGAATAGTGCCCAGCGAGCCTGCCGAGGTTTCGATCGTTTAGCGAATCTTAGATATTCCAGAGTCTTGTGATCGGTATTAATTAATACTGGATGTGCAGCACCTTCCAATAGATACCTCCATTCTTCCAAGGCGGCCTTGATGGCAAGTAGTTCTCGGTCACCCACATCATAGTTTCTTTCTGCAGGGGAGAGTTTCTGGGAAAAGAACCCCACGGGATGCATTAGATCTTTGTTCTCTTGGCGTTGGGAGATGACAGCCCCCACTGCTACCTCGGATGCATCTACTTTTAGGAGATAGGGTAGTGTCGTGTGAGGATGACTAAGAAGCGGGGCTCATGTGAAAAGTTTCTTAAGTGTGTTAAAGGCTTCTGGGTTCCATCGGAAGCGTAAATTCTGCTTGGTCAACTGCGTAATGGATGAGATTATTGCAGAAAACTCCTTGATGAACCTTCTATAAAAATTTGCAAACCCCACAATGCGTTGCACCTTCTTATCCAGGGGTGCCGACCAGTCCAGTATAGCAGACACCTTTTGGAGATCCATCTTGATTCCTGTATGGGAGATCACCAGGCCCAGGAATTGGATGGCTTGCTCCTCAAACTCGCATTTCTCCGCTTTGGCATACAGTCCGTGTAGATGGAGGCGGCTTAGGACCTTACGGACGTGTTCCAGATGTCTGTCCAGTTACCCTGAAAAGACTAGACTAACAATAACTAAGATGTCAAGAAAGTCTCTGAATACGTCATTGATAAAGTGCTGGAAGGTGGCGGGTGCGTTGCACATACCGAAGGGCATGACCAGATATTAATAGTGGCCGAATCGGGTGCGAAAAGCTGTTTTCCACTCATCCCCGTCCTGGATGCGGACCAGATTGTAGGCTCCCCTCAGATCTAACTTGGTGAATATGATGACAGATCTCAGTTTTTGGAAGAGCTCGGGTATCAGAGGTAGCGGATAACGGTTCTTGACCGTGATGTTGTTTAGTTCACGGTAGTCCACACATAGGCAAAAAGACTGATCCCTCTTGGTGACGAAAAATATTCCCGCGCCTGCTGGATAGGTAGAGGAGCGAATTAACCCATTGCTCAGGTTTTCATCGATATATATCTTTAGGGCCTCTTGCTCACTTTTCTGATAGTGGGAAGAAAATCGCCCAAAAGGAATCTCAGCCTCAGGAAGGAGCTTGATTGGGCAGTCATAGGGGCGATGAGGTGGAAGGGAGTCGGCCCCACGTTTAATGAAAACGTCAATAAATTCATGATAGGGCTCCGGAATGGACTGAAGCAGGTTTGGGTCAGAGTCCATACATAACAGGGTAGTGGATGAGCAAGGGGGTCCAGGTAGACAGTACTTCTGGCAGTAGGGGGATGGAAATGACACTTCTCCGGATACCCAGTTAATCAGAGGGTTGTAAACCTGGAGCCAGGGTATACCTAGGATCACAGGAAACAGAGTTCCTTATGTTGGGGGGTAACTGTGGAAGGCAAAGGAAGGGTCTCCTGGGTCACTTGTGCTGAGCTTATGTGGGAGCCTTTGGCCAGGAAAACAGAGAGTCTGTGAGTTTTTTCTTGTAGGGGAATGTTGTTTAGGTCAGCAAAAGTAGAGTCGATGAAGTAGCTAAATGTGCCAGAGTCAATGATGGCGTTGACTGGAACCGTCCTTTCCCAAAGCTGCATCGAGAGAGGAAGAACGAGTAACGTTGGTCGCATAAGACAGAGTTGCATAGGTTCAGAGGTATCTGGAGTAACGCTAGGAGGATTTAAGCAGGTGGGAAGCGGGCATTAGAGCTCTTGTGGTCATCCATACTGGGCGACTTTGCTGAGAGGAACGCTCAGCCTGGTGTTCGCAAAGTCTGCGATCAATCTGGATGGCCTTGGAAATTAAATATTTAAGGGTCTCTGGTACCCCAACTAAGGCTAGCTCATCCTTAAGCCCCTTGGAGAGGCCCAGGCAGAACTGATGCCGAAGAGCTGCGTCATTCCAGTGGGTGTCTGCGCTCCAGCGCCTTAAGTCTGTGACATAGTCCTCGGCCGCTCTGTGACCTTGCTGGAGCTCGTTGGGGATTATCATAAAGCTGGGCCATAGCTTCAAAGAAGGCTAGCAGGGACTGCGTCTGGACGCCATTCTCTTCCAACAGCCGATGGGCCCAGGTCTGAGGTTCATCTTCACCTTTGTGACCTCCAAAGAAAAAGTCTGGGGTTGCAAGGCAAAGTACAGCTGGCAGGCATTACGGAAGGCCCGGAATTTAGTTCGGTCTCCCGCAAATCTTTCTGGCACAGGGACTCTTGGTTCAGGTGGCAGCATTACCACCGAGGGAGCGGAGGCAGTTGGTGAAGGCTTGGCAGTGGCTGTAGGGGCTGCATCACTGGAGGCAGACAGATTTTGAACTTGTCCCTCTAGCCTCATGTAGCCTTCCTGTAGGCTCTTTACAGCTTGTGTGAGGGCTGCCAGGTGTTTGCCTCTTTTACAGCCCTGGCTCAGGAGACGCTGGAATGGGGAAAGGGTGCTCAGGAGTACAGTGAGGTAGGAGTGCCTGGGTGATGATAGTAGTCAGGCTCAGGATGGTGATCCTTCAGGAAAGGCTGGCACAGGAGATGGCTGTTGCAGAAGTGGAAGGTCAGCGACTCTGGAGCTGGAACAGGCACTGGAACACCGGCAGCAGGAGCTGGGTAAGGATAGCCGGGTTAGGTATAGAGCGATCAGACAGTAGCGGGGTCAGACAGGCCGGGTCAGGCAGGTAATCAGACAGAGGATCTCGTAGGCTAAAGCATGGTCAAGGTTCAGACAGGAGGTCTGGCAATGGTAGGTATAAGAGCAGAGCAGGGTCATAACAAGCCAAGGGCCGGACTGGAGAGGTTCGGGTGGTCAGACGGAGCCGGGTCAGTACTGGTAACAGGTTCAGACAGGGCCAAGAATACTGGTACAATGCTGCAGATCAGACAGCAAAGTGTCACTGCAGCTGCTGACTTTTTAAAGGCAAAATGGTGCCAATCGGGCATTAACGTGCACGCACACCAGCACACAGGCATAGACAGCTGCTGCTGCTGCTGATATTGTGCAACCGTATGCGCGCACGTCGGACTCTACTAGCAGGTCCCTGACAGGGACACTCTGCTGTAGGGGACTGGTGATGGGACACTCTAGTGTAAGGGGCTGCTGATGGGACACTCTGGTGTAAGGAGCTGCTGATGGGACACTCTGATGTAAGGGGGCTGCTAATGGGGACACTCAAAATTTAAGTGGGCCGGTTTGGATGAAGTCCAGGGCCAAATTTGTGTCCCAGTCCAGCCCTGCCTTTATGTGCAATATAGCATAGTTTCAGATACTTACTGTAAGTGCTACAGACTGGTGTTTTAAATGTAAATGTAATTCAAATAACATCTTTATGTATAGCAAAGGCAATGACTGATCTGAAGTCATATTTAAGTGGCGCCTAAGATCACAACCTGTATAAGTGAGTAAGTAAGCATAGTAGCATTTTAAGACACCACATCTTCTTTCTCTGGCCTCTATACCCTTGGTGTTATAATATTGTAATAATCATTCCAACCTGTCAACTTCAATGGTAAATATTACACATTAGTGTATCCATTGTGACCTGTTTCATTACATTCAATTACAGTTGCTTGAATATATTATGTAAGTGCTGAAGTTTACACTTATTAAATCATAATTATAGCCCTTTTAAACATTGGTAGTAGCTCTGCTATCTCTGCACAATGACACATTTCATTTGTTCTGATAAATATAAGGCATGTTGGCATAGTGCTACATTATTTCTACATTTTGATATTGTTAGAGATTTAAAGTTTTATTTTATTTATTTTTTTTATACACTTTTTTTTCATTAAGATGGAAGTTGCTTTACAGTATGTTTTCTGTTTCTATTATTGTGAAACATTGCTATTCAGTTGTGTAATTCCACAGCACTTTTTATAGGGTCATAATAACTCTTACCTTGTAAAACAACCCATTCAGCTTAAAATAAAAAATGCAAGGCAAAGGCTTTCTGGATGAATATATATATATATATATATATATATATATATATACAGTATATAAAACATACATACACATATATATATATAAATGTACATACATACACTGTTAAAAAAATTTAAGGAACACTTTTTAATCAGAATATAGCATCAAGTCAAATGGGATATTAATCTGGTCCATTAAGGAGGTTGTTAATCAGTTTAAGCTGCTTTGGTGTTAATGAAATTAACAACAGGTGCACTAGAGGGGCAATAAGACGACCTCCAAAACAGGAATTGTTTTACAGATGGAGGCCACTGAATTTTTTTTCTTTACTCATGCTTTCTGACTGTTTTTCAATCGTTTTGCATTTTGGTAGGGTCAGTGTCACTACTGGTAGCATGAGGTGATACCTTTCCCTATAGAGCAGGGATCCTCAAACTACGGCCCTCCAGCTGTTGCGGAACTACACATCCCATGAGTCATTGTAAAACTCTGACATTCACACACATGACTAGGCATGGTGGGGATTGTAGTTCCTGAACAACTGGAGGGCCGTAGTTTGAAGACCCATGCTATAGAGGTTGCACAGGCAGTCCAACTCCTCCAGGATGGCACAGCAATACGTGCCCTTGCCAGAAGGTTTGCTGTGTCTCCCAGCACAGTCTCAAAGGAGGAGATTCCAGGAGACAGGCAGTTACTCTAGGAGAGCTGGACAGGACCATAGAAGTGAGCACTGCCAGAGCCCTACAAAATGATCTCCAGCAGGCCACTGATGTGAATGTCTCTGGCCAATCATAAACAGACTTCATGAGGGTGGTCTGAAGGCCTGACATCCTCTAGTGGGCCCTGTGCTCACTGCATGGCACTGTGGAGCTTCATTGGCATTTGCCATTTTCACAGATGAGAGCAGCTTAACCCTGAGCACATGTGACAGACGTGAAAGGGTCTGGAGAAGCCATGGAGAATGTTATGCTGTCTATAACATCCTTCAGCATGACTGGTTTGGTGGTGGGCCAGTGATGGTCTGGGGAGACATATCCATGAAGGGGCACACAGACCTCTACATGCAAGACAATGGAACCCTGACAGCCATTAGGTCTCAGGATGAAATCCTTGGACCCATTGTCAGACCCTACGCTGGTGCAGTGGGTGCTGGGTTCCTCCTGGTGCGTGACAAAGCTTGGCCTCATGTGGCGAGAGTATGCAGCCAGTTCTTGGAGGGTGAAAGTCTTGATACCATTAAATAGCCCCCACGCTCGCCTAACCTAAATCCAATAAAACATCTATGGGACATTATGTTCTGGTCCATCCGAAGCCACCAGGTTGCACCTCAGTCTGTTCAGGAGCTCAGTGATGCCCTGGTCCAGATTGGAGAGGAAATACCCCAGGACACCATCCCTCATCTCAGGAGCATGCCCCGAAGTTGTCAGGCATGCATACAAGCATGTGTGGGCAGTGGTCTAGTGTGGGTTGTCAGCGTCCGGCGCAAGGTAAGTAATTTGCACCTAACCTGTGGACATTTAGCACTCATTGAGTCCCCTCCACTGGTACAGTATAAAACCCCTTACGTCCTAAGCACATGTATGGTATTTTATGAAAATACTGATGTATTTAAAGTAAAACGTATCTAATACAAGTTTGTTTTCAAACACTTTATTGAGTGTGAAACAAGAATATACATTTTTTCAAAAATAAGATTAGTACCCAAAGTACCATCTTAAAGTGGAACTTTAACTACTTAAGCCCCAGACCAATATGCTGCTAAATGCCCAGAGGCGTTTTTACAATTCGGCACTGCGTCGCTTTAACAGACAATTGCGCGGTCGTGTGACATGGCTCCCAAACAAAATTTGCGTCCTTTTCTTACCACAAATATAGCTTTCTTTTGGTGGTATTTGATCGCCTCTTCGATTTTTATTTTTTGCGCTATAAACAAAAATAGAGCCACATTTTTGAAAAAAAAACTATATTTTTTACTTTTTGTTATAAGAAAAACTGAATAAACTAAATTTTAGTCAAACATTTTGGCCAAACTTTATTTAACCTCATGTCTTTAGTAAAAAAAAATCGCAATAAAAAAAACATTTGCTACCTAGCGGGAATAGCGACACTAATACAGCGATCAGAAAAATGATCGCTTAGTGACGCTGGCAATAGGGGGGGAAAGAGTTTACTAGAGCGGTGATCAAGGGGTTAAAACTTTATTAGGGGGGGTACGGGGCTACCCTGGACCTAATACTAACTGCCTGTCACACTGCCTGTCACACTGACACTAAATGCAGTGATCCGTACAGTGACAGTATGACAGGGGGTGGGGGGGGTGATCGCAAGGGGTTAAATGTGCATGCGTGTACTGGTGTCAGTGTAGTGTTGGTGCGACTCACTGTGTCTCTTCTCTCATCTCGGCGGTTTGAAAATACCGCCGAGATGAGCGCTGCATCACTTCCTCTGCCTGTGTTTACATTTTACAGGCAGAGGAAGTGACACGGCGGCGGCGCACGGGATTGGCTGGGAGCGATCACGCCACCCCCTCGAGTCTGATCGCTCCCGGAGGTAAGCTGCCCGCTGCACGCAGTGGAGGGGGTCCCGATCGGACCCCTGACCCGTTAGTAGGCAGTCACATTTATATACGTGCTTCTGCCTGTCCGTGCCATTCTGCGGATGTAAATAGGCGTGCGGCGGGCGTTAAGCGGTTAATAGAAAACTGTGGAACAGAACATTAAGTCCTGCTAGATCACTTCAGGCTAGCCCCTTTTGCAGGTAGAGCTACAGCGGGTATATAAAATAATCACCGCCTTTAAAAAAATCACATTTTGTTGCATTGAAGCCTGAAATTAATATAGACACAGCTTTGCTTTATCCAGCTGCATTTACTATAAGTGCAGCTTATAACATCCAAGTGAAAGATATAACACCAACATGTCAGATAGAAAAATAAAAAACAGGGGGCGTGTCTGGATGCGAGCGGAGAGAGACGTGTCTTAGAGGAGCTCCGCTAGGCCCGACTGTATCTATTACCATCCCGAGCTTGTGGCTCAAGATCTCTGGCCCAAATCCTCCATCCCGGCTTCTGGGCACTTAAAGTTTGGGTCCCTACCTGAACTGGGACCCCGGGTCAGCTAAATTCACTGCTATTTGAGCCGCGGTTGCCTCCGTTCCTGTGATCCGTCGCCATCTTGTGGCCTGCGAGGCCTGGGGAAACAGCACGCTCGAGTATCGCAGCCGGGAGGAGAACACCAATCCATCCTGGATTCGTCGGCGGCAGCCCCTGTGTAGCCCCCGGAGACCACCCGAAGGCCAACCACCGCTCCGTGCACAGGGACACCCACCCACAGTGCACTGTATGGAGCAAGATGTCACGGCGGCCATCTTGCTCCACCCGGCCGTGACACCAAGACCTTACTCTAGCCCCTGATCCCACCACGCTCCTAGTCCTCATACAGCAGGGCCTCTGGGACACATTCATAAGCCACCTATTGCCTGTAGCACCTGGCGGCACCCCTTATAAGCGGCTTATAGGAGACAGACCAGTTTCGGCCTGGTGGAAGGAATTCATCTTGCCACACCCTGGTACTCAGTCTTCTTATCACTAGATCTCAACAGGCACCCACAGAATCCAAACTGGGACCCCTGCAAAGCACATATATTCTTTTAAATATATATTGAACTCACTGCTTTAAACCTAGCTCCAGAGCCAAGTGCAGAGACCATTTTACCCCACCCTGCTGCAATTATCACAAAATTCTGAGACTATCTATTGAGATACAATGATGTAGCTTGAGAAGTGGCTTGGTGCGCAGGGTGGATGTAAGCTAACTAGAGGTATTACGGTCACCAGAGGGGATCAGGAGATAAAAAGAAAGGAGAAGGGAAGAAGAAAGGAAAAAGGCAAAAGAAAGCCTGGAAAGGTGGATTATGCCCTCACAGACCAGGAAAGGAACCCCCAGCAGACTGCTACGATCGATGGGCACACCTAAGAATAAATTCTCTTCAGCGAACCTAAGTAAATTCCGCTACAGCGGTGAGAGCAAAAAATCAAGGATGGCTTCTACCAGCAGAAAAGACGAAATAGAAGCTAGAGAAGATGATGAGTTATCCCTACCTGCCTCAGAAGACTCCTCAAAAGGGTAATGTTCCTAATGACTTCCCCCTTACTTATGCCAACATGATGGAAATAGCTGCTGACATAAAAAAAACTCATTACTGACCTAAAAGCTGAATTGCTTAGGATGTCAGAACAAATGGCGGTACATGAGAGGACGGGAAGAAGAAGAGACATGGCGGCTCTGATTAGACTGGACGATATAGCAATCACTCACTCTCAGCATTTGATCGACACGAACAGACAGATTGAAGACCTCGATAACCGGGGAAGAAGACACAACATTAGAGTGAGGGGCGTCCCTGAGTCCGTTTCGTCTGAACAAATTAGACCGGCACTTTCCTCCATCTTTAATGGCTTACTGGACAGACCTGAGGCCTCTCCGATCGAGTTTGATAGAGCCCACAGAGCTCTCAGACCCAGGGCTCCTGACAATAACCCTCCCATAGACATTATATTCTGTCTTCCCAACTTCAGTCTAAAAAAAAAAATACTGGAAAAGGCCAGAACAAATGATAAGGTTATATGTAAAAGCAGAAATTCAGCTGTTCCAAGACTTATCTCCTATCGCTTTAAAAAACAGAAAAGCACTGAGACCACTACTTGAAGTCTTAAAGGAGAAGGGAATAAGCTACAGGTGGAAGTTCCCGTTTGCTCTTCAAGCCAACTACAACGGCAAACAGCATTTTCTGAGATTCCCAGATGACTTACTAAGATTTTGTGAAAACCTGCAAATCGCTCCTCCTGACCTCCCAGAGTGGTACGCTGAGTTTCGCCTCCCTCCTGCCATCAACAACTTGCCTACAGAGCATGACCTCTCACCAACTAATTCACCACATTATTCTGGGTTATACCGAAGAAATGACAACAGAAACAAACACAACTCGCCCGCTGCTAAAAGCGCCAAACTGAGGGCTCCTAAATGAAGGATATATACTATCTTACGGATAAGCCTGGTGTGTCAAAAGCAACGTTCATTCCCACTTAATATCAGTTCCATTGTCCTGTTCTGTTTATTTGAAATATAGCAAGTTACCAAAGTTCATGTGCTTGGGATACAGAAACCTACAACTGTTTAAAACACATGGGGCCAGATTCAGAGAAGGGTGAGTAATTCCTGGGGGCGTAGCGTATGCTCTTAACGCTACGCCTCCGCAACTGTTATGGGCAAGTGCCTTATTCAGAAAGCACTTGCTCCATAAGTTGCGGCGGCGTAGCGTAAAGTGGCCGGCGTAAGGGCACCTAATTCAAATTAGTAATCTGGGGGCGTGATTCATGTAAATGAATTATGACCCCACGTAATTTACGTTTTTTCTGAACGGCGCATGCGCCGTCCGTGGACGTATCCCAGTGCGCATGCGTGAAATCACGTCGCAAGTTGTCAATGTAAACGACGTGAACGTAAATTATGTCCAGCCCCATTCCCGAACGATTTACGCAAAGGACGTAAACAACGTACAATTCGACGCTGTCCGGACGTCCATACTTAACATTGGCTGCACCTCATATAGCAGGGGTAACTTTACGCCGGACTAACGCTTACGCAAACGACGTAAACTACGACGCCCGGCCGCAAGTACGTTCGTGAATCGGCGTATCTCCCTAATTTACATATTCGACGTGTAAATCGACGGAAGCGCCACCTAGCGGCCAGTGTAAATATGCAACTAAGATACGACGGTGTAACAGACTTATGGCGCTTGTTTCTTAGCTGAATTATGGCATATTTTGTTTTCTGAATACAGAAAAAAGATACGCCGGCGCAGAATAGACTTTACACCGACGTAAAGGCTATCTGAATCTGACCCCTGCTCTATAACCAGCTGACTAACCGTCATTTAAATATAGAT
Source organism: Rana kukunoris (assembly GCA_029574335.1). Classification (NCBI taxonomy): domain Eukaryota; kingdom Metazoa; phylum Chordata; class Amphibia; order Anura; family Ranidae; genus Rana; species Rana kukunoris. The sequence goes on from JAJQKJ010000593.1 coordinate 74,033, forward strand.
ATAGCTGTGAACCTACTAGAGCCATGGCCATTTAACACCGTCTTCTGTCACTAGAGGGAGCTCGTGTCTTAAGAATGATCTGAGTAAATGTGCTAAACACAACTTGAACTTTACTGCACAAAGGTCCTTTCAAGGCCAAAATGGTTGAATGGTCATTTTCAACAGAGACAACCTTCTTCTATTGAGATAATTATTACTTTTATTCATATATATATATATTTTTTTTACAAAAATCGCTTCTTTCCGCTCCAACCCGAGGTATAAGGCTTTGTCCTTGCCTCAGATCAACTCTCCCTAAGAAGATGGTCAATGGAGAATACGCACCTCCAATGCATCTTTGAGATGTGGGTCTGCTGAAGATGCACCTTGGACAGTGAGTACTAGAGACATGCCTGACCACTGTTGGGAATGGTCTTAACATTGGAAAAGACCCCTAACAATGATCTAAAACCATCTGTTGAGTCCTACATATGGTCAGCTTTTGCCTTCTGACATTTGAAATGTTGACACTTTTCAATTTAGCAGACGTACTGTTTGCTGTTTGTCGAAATAGAGGCGAGGCTGCACTGTCAGGTTGCCGGACAACCCTTTGACAGGGTCTTGCTGCTGTGACAGTCGGCTGAAGACCCCCTTAGAAATGTTTCTTGTTATCAAATATTACTGTAATGCCGTTAAAAATTACTGTGTTGAGCGAAGGCTGAGCAGGGTCCAAAGTTATTGGGCGCTGGCCGACCTCAATTGTCATACAAAGTATAACACGTTATGAATAATAGTGAACCAAGGCAACCTTTTAGATCCACGATTACTGTTCTGGTCCCCTCTGGACCTGATTCAATGACCGTACTGAAACCCTAATACGAATACCACTGTCCACACCTGCGCACCTCCCACTCACCTCAAAGAGTCACTCTAGGTGTTTTTCTTTAAATAACACCTGTTGGCTCTACACCTTTTAAGGCGATTCATAGAGCCAAGACTCACATAAGGTGTTGTTAGACCTAATTTAATTTAGCTGACACAGTGTTCAGGGGTCATCTCCACACTTCTCCACCCCCCTTCTCATCTTTTCGTCCCCCCCCACCCATCTTTTTTTCTCCCGGTTTTTGTTTCCCTTTTTTTTTTGCTACTACTGTGCCAAATTACCGCCAATATGTCTTACTCCTTTTTGGGTAAATCACCTACAATAATCTCGCACAATGTGAATGGTCTCCCAGAGAGACGTTCCAAGTTGCTCAAAGAACTCAGAAAGGTAAAACCGTCACTTGTATACCTTCAGGAGACACACTTCAAAGGACAAAACATACCCAAACTCATACTGTTAGGAGGGGACTTCAACATCCCTTTGTCCCCATTGCAAGACACTTCAACGGGACACTCGCACCTTTCATATAAAATCCTGAAACACATTAATGCCACCCTCCAGTCGCTAGCCCTAGTCGACTCATGGAGATCAACTCACCCTTCGGAGACGGACTACTTATTTTACTCAGCATCACACAAAAAGTACTCGAGAATAGATTTAGGGCCAGATTCTCTAAGAAATTTGCCGGCGTAGCGTAAGCCATTTACACTACGCCGCCGCATCGTACTAGAGCAAGTGCCGTATTCTCCATGCACTTGCTCCGTAGTTTGCCCAGCGTAAGCCTACGTAATTCAAATGGGGCGGCTTGTATTTAAATTAAGCACGCCCCCGCGTCGAACGAACTGCGCATGCGCTGGCCGGGGAAAAAGCCCAGTGCGCATGCTCCAGCTCACGTCGGAAAGCGCCGTTGAAACCGACGTCAAAACGACGTGATCGTCACTACGCAATGCCCTATTCGTGAACGAGCATACTTAACATGGCATCCGACGGCACCTGACGGCATCCGACGGGACTTGGTAAGGTTACTCCTCATAGAAGCAGGGGTAACCTTACGAGTTCGTAAACAACGTACGCGACGACGGGGCGGCGTAAAAGCGATCGTGAATCGGCGTAGTAGCCTCATTTGCATAGGCAAATGAGAAAACAACGTAAAGGCCACCTAGTGGCCGGAGTTGTCATTACAACTACGATCCGCAAGTGTAATGGTATTACACTTGTCGGATGTTCAAGCGTATCAATGCCAAAGTGATGCTAAGATACGAGCCAAAAAAAAACGGCGATACGACAGGGTATCTGAGATACTCCGTCGTAGCGCCGCTGAGAATCTGGCCCTTAATGTTCATCTCACAAAGGGATCTACCCAACCTGATCAGAGCAGAAATAGGAATTATTACAATATCTGACCACGCCCCTATTGCTATCACCATGAAATTTGAACTAGCCAAAATTTCAACATTTAATTGGAGACTGAATGCTGTCCTGCTGACTGATCAATCGGTCCATGATGACATTCAGAACACCATTAAGGCCCTGTACACACGATCAGACCGGTCCGATGAGAATGGTCCGACGGACCGTTTTCATCGGGCCACCGCTGAAGTGGTCTGATGGTCTGATGTGCGAACACACCATCAGTCCAAAATCCAATCGGGTCAGAACGCGGTGACATAGAACACAACGACTTGCTGAAAAAACTAAGTTCAATGCTTCCAAGCATGCATCGACTTGAGCAAGTAAGTTTTAAAACTTTGGTCCGATGGACAACGGTCCGATGGGCCGTACACACAATCAATTTGGTCCGATGAAACTGGCCTTAAAGCCCTAAGACATATTTTCGAAATAACGTAGACACTAAGGCCTCGTACACACGATCGGACATATCCGATGAAAACGGTCCGCGGACCATTTCCATCGGATATGTCCGATCTGGAATTTGATCCGATGGCGTGTACACACCATCGGATCAAATTCCCCGCCGGCGGACGGCGCTGTGACGTGGCGGTGACGTTGACGCCGCCACGTCACCGCACCAGGAAGTAAAACACTTCAATCCATTCGGCGGCGGCGTGGCGGCGTGGCGGCGGTGCGGGACGACATGTCTGCTGGTAAGTGTACTAACCAGCAGACATGTCGGGCGGACGGATTCCACCCGATAGATTTCAAAGCATGCTTTGAAATCTGTCGGGTGGACAAATCTGTCCGCTAGCCCATACACACGATCGGAGATGTCTGCTGAAACGGTCCATCGGACCGTTTTCAGCGGACATATCCCCTCGTGTGTACGAGGCCTAACACAAACCCCCTCAATAACTGGGAAGCTCATAAAAGTGTGATCAGGGGTAAATTTATTAAATGGGGAGCTAGGAAAAAGAAAGACAGAGAAAAAGAAATTACACGCCTGTCCAACACTATAGCTAAATTAGAACTACAACACAAACAAAGCCTCTCTTCTGGGGTGGCTGACGAGCTATTACACAACAGGATGTCAGGGACATACCTCCTCCATGCAGCCGTCCTCCTCCATGTCCCTGGATCACCGCCATGCTCCCCGCGCTCGTGCACGTGCTCCAACGGCGCGCGCGTGCACGGGGGGTGCGTGCGCGTGCACGGTGGGCAGGAGCGCGCGCGTGCACGTGAACGGTCCTGGCGCCAAATGGACACTTTAAAACCCTGTTTGTGTTTGCAGCTCATTGCTGCCTGATCTGCAGTTTGTGGCTGATCCCTACCTGAGACCTGTACTCTGTTTACCTGTTTGGATTACCTGATTGAACTCTGACTTTGGCTTGCCTGACCATCTGTATTACTCCAACCCTTTGACCCGGCTCCTGTTTGACCATCCGCCTGATTGAACTCCCGTTACCAGACCTACCTGCTTGCTTCACCGACTACTCTCCAGCCATCTGCCTGCATCTCTCCTGCCTATCCGTTATGACCCGGCTTGTCTGACCCTGCTGTTCCAGTTGATGTCTATTCCACCAACGTACTTTCCCAGCTTGTGCCGCAGTAGTCGCAGCTTCCGTGCGGGTCGCTGACCCATCCTCCGCTTCAGCGTCTTCAGCATCTTCTTCGTCTCCACATCAGAGGTATTCGCCCATCTGCTTCTACTCTACATCACCCCGGGACCTACCCCCCTGTGCTCCGAGTCCGCTGTCCCCACTTCCGTGGCTCGCGAACCAGGGTCGTAAGAGAGGCCACCCTGCATCAGACTCTGGTATCCAGGTACGTAACACAGGAACTCTCTGAAACAATTATTAGATCTGCAAACCCGAAAATCCCTATTCTTTAAAAAAAAGTTTTTTCTACGAACACTGGCGATAAGAGTGGGAAGCAACTAGCCAGAGCCCTAAAACATGCCACGATAGCAAACCATATTCATGCCATTCGCAACAATCAAGGATCACTCGAGCACAACCCAGAACATATAGCGAAAAATTTCTATAATTTCTACTCCAAACTTTATGACCTACCTCCGCAACACAAACCCCCTCACATATTGACTGGCAAAGAAGAAACAATTCAGAATTTCCTAAAAAACAGTAAACTACCTAGACTCCCTAAAGACGATATAGCCACCCTTGACGAACCCATAACTGACATAGAGTTACAAGAAGAAATTAAAGACTTACAAACAGGGAAGAGCCCAGGACCTGACGGATTTACCTCCCAGTATTACAAAACCTTTACACAGTTGATCATCAACCCCTTGCTGAAAGCCTTTAACTATCTAGCAAAAAACAAACATGACTCTACCTCCCTTCTAGCAGCACATATATCAGTAGTCCCCAAACCAGAAAAAGACCACACAGACTGCGCAAATTTCAGACCAATCTCACTCCTAAATGTAGACCTAAAGTTACTAGCAAAGATACTAGCCACCAGATTGAATTCACTTCTTTCAAAGGTCATAGGCCCGGAACAGGTAGGCTTCATGCCAGGTAGAGAGGCCAGTGACAACATTACCAAATCTCTAAACCTCATCCATTATATGAGGAGCTCGAGCTCTGAGGGCCTCCTCCTGTCCACAGACGCGAAGAAGGCCTTCGATAGAGTTTCGTGGGACTATATGTCAGCAACGTGTTCTCACATCGGCTTTGGTGAGAGCATGTTAAATTGGATTACATCCTTATACCTCAACCCCCAAGCTAAAATCAAGGTTAATAATGTGTTTTCAGACCCAATAAATATTCGTAACGGTACACGCCAGGGTTGCCCACTTTCCCCGATACTTTTTATTCTTTCATTAGAACCCTTAATCAGAACCATAAATATTTCTCAAGACGTCAAGGGATTCACGATTCATGATAGGGAATACAAAATAGCTGCGTATGCAGATGACCTCATCTTTTTTATTACACAGCCTCACATATCTATACCCAATCTCACAAAACTGTTCTGAATATTTGGCTTTATATCTAATTTTAAAGTTAATCAAACCAAATTGGAATGGCTTAACCCAAATCTTCCCCCTGACAAGTACTTGGGAGTTAAATTAACCCCTACCATTAAAGCACTTTTTTTTGCCAATTTCACGCCCCTTCTAAACTCTATCACTCAAGACTTACAAAAATGGTCACCAAAGCTTTTTTCATGGTTTGGAAGAGCGTCAATTTTGAAAATGACCATCCTCACAAGGTTACTTTATTTCTTTAATGCTCTGCCAATCGCAACCCCTAACTTCTTTTTCTCCAAACTACAAAAAATACAAAGAAAGTTTCTCTGGGCAGACAAGAAACCTAGAATAAAGCTATGCCTACTTACTCTACCCAAAAGTAAAGGAGGCATAGGTCTTCCTGACTTTAAAAAGTACTATTATGCCTCACATATATCTAGATTGATAGATTGGCATTGCCACAAACATAGTAAAGATGGGGTACAATTAGAACAGGGCCACAACAAGCAACAATCCCTATACTACCCCTGGTCCGCCCATTCAAAACACACTAAGAAAATAACACACCCATTAGTGGCCACCACGCTAAGAGTCTGGCATTGGATAGCCGCCCCACACAAGTTAGCCACAATCCCGGGTCCGTTAACCCCCGAATGCCAACAATCCAGACTTATTACCAGGTATGAATCAACCAGCCCTCCCTTCTCCTACCAACACCACCAAAATCCTTGTCACTCATTGCTTCACTGGAAACAGAGTCAAATCACTAGAAACTTTAAAAACAGAATTGGAGAAACATTTGGTTCTACTTGCATCTGAAAGATTTCCTAGTAAACGGTAAACACAAAAGCGCATATTGTAATAGATTGACTTCACTTGAACAGATATGCTTCAGCAGAACCCAGGTTTTAAAAACAACCTCCTTAGCCTATGCTTGGTTGAGTCAGTCACAAACAAATGCTATCAGCAAATATAAAGATAGTTGGGAGATTACCCTAGGACATAAATTCAGCGATGCCCAATGGGAAAAAGCATGCATATTAGCACACAAATGCTTGCTTAGCACAAAATACCAGGAGATATCCTATAACAGTGATGGCAAACGCGTGGCACGCGTGCCGCTCCCGGCACGGCAAGCCGTTTCGGTGGGCACGCCAGGGGAAAAGCAAACACCGAATGGCCATCCATTAAAAGAAACTGATTCGGCCCCCATCAAACCACAGATCTCTAGGGCAATCGGTGACGTGTCTGAGGTAGGCGTGAATGATAAGACGCGGCTCCCACAAGTCTCTAGGGCCAGCGGTGATGCTGCTGGAATCAGGGGTGACGTGCGGGCGGGAACGCGCTGTCGGATTGGGAGACACAGACACTGGAGACAGGTGAGATGTGGACATCATGTGTAGATCAGTTCTGTTTGTGGAGCCCTGCTTCTTAGAGGCCTAGGTTTAAGCTGCTACTGTACATCCTGCTGACCGGAGCCATGCCATAACTGTACCAACTGCTGGAGGTACCTTTCCCTTCAACTCCTTCCTGTCTGGTTTCACCTCCTTCATCCTGGCCCTGTGTCTAGGATCCAGATTAACCCCCAAAATAAAAGATTTCCTGGGAATCTCTCCAGAAAATGCCTTTGCCGATTTTCTCTTTGCCAATACACTTGCTTGTCATACAGAAATTATTGTTTTTTCTTAATTGGAAAAAAATATATACAGTAGGTGACTGGGATATTGTGTCAATCTCGCTCCCTTTCTCGGCGAGATTGAGCACTTGCGAGCCCCATCGCGGGAGCCAGCGCCGAGCTGGCTTGCCGCGATGGAGACAAAGCCGTCATAGAAGCGACGGGGATCCGACGCGGATTCCCGCCAATTCTACACGTGGGTGGAGTTTGTTATGAATCCTGAAGGAGAAATCCCTGCCGGATTTTTAAAAAAAAATCCGGCATGGGTTCCCCCCTCAGGAGCATAACGGGCCCTTAGGTCTGTTATGGGTTGTAAGGAGACCCCCTACGCCGAAAAAACGGCGTGGGGGTCCCCCCACAATCCATAACAGACCCGTATCCAAAGCACGCCGGCCGGCCGGTCAGGAAGGGAGTGGGGGCGAGCGAGCCCCCCCCCCCCCCCTCCTGAGCCGTACCGGGCAGCATGCCCTCAACATGGGGGGGTTAGGTGCTCTGGGGCAGGGGGCGCACTGCGGCCCCCCACCCCAGAGCACCCTGTCCCCATGTTGATGAGGACAGGGCCCCTTCCCGACAACCCTGGCCGTTGGTTGTCGGGGTATGCGGGCGGGAGGCTTATCGGAATCTGGAAGCCCCCTTTAATAAGGGGGCCCCCAGATACCGGCCCCCCACCCTAAGTGAATGAGTATGGGGTACATTGTACCCCTACCCATTCACCTGCAAATAAAAAGTGTAAACACAAATAAACCACACAGGGTATTGAAATATTTTATTAGTTGGCCGCCGGGGGGGGGGGGGGGGTTGTGTATGATCGCTTTTATAAAAGCGCCCCCCTCCGGCGGGCTTCTGTGGGGGGTGGGTGCCGCCATCTGGTTCTCTTCCGCCGCCGGGGGGGCTTCTTTTGACGTCTTCGGCGGCTGGGGGGTCTTCTCCCACTCTCCGGGGTCTTCTCCTGCTCTCCGGGGGTCTTCTCCGCTCTCCGGGGGTCTTCTCCGCTCTCCGGGGGTCTTCTTCTTCTTCAGGACTCGCCGCCGCTAACTTTGTGTGTTAGCTCAATTACTAGCGGCGGCGAGTCCCCTCCTCTGTGACGTCGTCGTCTTCTTCTTCTTCTTCCTCTTCTGTTCTCCAGATGTTGACGCAACGCTTCCTTCCGCTGTTATGCCGGCGCGCGCGGCTCGCAGCGAATTATATAGGCCTGTCTTGTGACGTCGCAGTCCCATCATGCTCCGGTAGGTACCACGTGCTACCTACCGGAGCATGATGGACTGCGACGTCACAAGACAGGCCTATATAATGTTGAGGGCATGCTGCCCGGTACGGCTCAGGAGGGGGGGGGGCGCTCGCTCGCCCCCACTCCCTTCCTGACCGGCCGGCCGGCGTGCTTTGGATACGGGTCTGTTATGGATTGTGGGGGGACCCCCACGCCGTTTTTTCGGCGTAGGGGGTCTCCTTACAACCCATAACAGACCTAAGGGCCCGTTATGCTCCTGAGGGGGGAACCCATGCCAGATTTTTTTTTAAAAATCCGGCGGGGATTTCTCCTTCAGGATTCATAACAAACTCCGCCCACGTGTAGAATTGGCGGGAATCCGCGTCGGATCCCCGTCGCTTCTATGACGCACTCGCTGGAATGTGCTTTTACTATTCCAGCGAGTGCGAGATATCGGCAGCCTGTCGCCGAGATTCAGCGCGATGCTGTCATGCTAAAAACACATTCTCGGCGGCAGGCACTGTATATACATTTTTAAACAGTAGCCCTGGGAATTGTGCCCCGTTATTATTGGTATCATTGGGAAACCTTGTACCCCATTATTGGTGTTATTGGGCCTCATTATTTGCATCATTGGTAAACTTTATGCCCCATCATTGCAGTTATTTGGCCTCATTCTTAGTGTCATTGGGAAACATTTTACCCCCCTCTCTGGTGTCATTGTGCCTTATTTGGAAACCTTGTGCCCCATCATTGCTGGTATTTGGCCTAGTTCTTAGTCTCATTGGGAAACATTTTACCCCCCACATTTGTGTCATTGTGCCTCATTTGGAAACCTTGTGCCCCATCATTTCTGTTATTTAGCCTCATTCTTAGTGTCATTGGGAAACATTTTACCCCCCTCATTGGTGTCATTGTGCCTGAATGAATGAATGAATGAATGAATGAATGAAAACTTATATAGCGCGGCACATGCGAACTGAATCGCCTCTGGGCGCTTGTTGTTCCTGTCTCCTTTGGTATCAAAAGAGATGAGTCTTGATCTTTCTCCTGAATGCTAGGTAGTTCTCCTCCAACCGAATACTGGTTGGCAATGCGTTCCATAGTCTGGGACCTTGGACCGCGAATCTTCTATCTCCTTTGGATTTGTATCCGGCTTTCGGTATCTGCAGGAGGTTTTGATCAGTGGATCGCAGAACGCGATTGGGGTTGTGGGCTTTTATTTTATCGCATAGATATTGGGGGGCGTTGCCTCATTTGGAAACCTTGTGCCCCATCATTGCTGTTATTTGGCCTCATTCTTAGTGTCATTGGGAAACATTTTACCCCCTCATTGGTGTCATTGTGCCTCATTTGGAAACCTTGTGCCCCATCATTGCTGTTACTTAGCCTCATTCTTAGTGTCATTGGGAAACATTTTACCCCCCTCATTGGTGTCATTGTGCCTCCTTTGGAAACCTTGTGCTAATCATTGCTGTTATTTAGCCTCATTCTTAATGTCATTGGGAAACATTTTACCCCCCTCATTGGTGTCATTGTGCCTCATTATTGGTGTCATAGGGAAACATTGTGCCTCATTAGGTAGGTCAGTGCATGTGTAAGGTAGGTCAGTGCATGTTGCACAGTGCATTCTGAGCACAATGCATTCCTGAACCCTGCATTCTGAGCGAATCTGTCAGAATCCTACCTTTTTTACCTCTTAGGGCTCATTCAGAGAAGGATTATCAATCCCATGCTCTGTACAGTGGCGCTGGTGGGTTTAATTCTGTGTTGGCACTTTGAAAGAAATACGTTGGTTTTGCGTCGCGGTTTGGGCACTCGGGCTCAAAAAGGTTCGCCATCACTGTCCTATAAAATTCTAACGCAATGGTATATATCTCCGCAGAAATCCAATAAATGGACAAACACAATGTCAGATACCTGCTGGAGATGTAACAAGAAAACAGGGTCTTTCTTACACATCTGGTGGGATTGTCCACTAATCCTTGACTACTGGAAACAGATCACAAAATGGATAAAGCACATTACAGATACCACAATATACCTGAATGCAGATGCGTGTCTGCTTCATATTAACCACCTTTCCCTTAGTAAATATAAGAAATCTCTAACTAGACACCTCTTAACAGCAGCGAAGACGCTTATTCCACTACATTGGAAAACCACTAAAGTCCCAACTGTCAAGGATTGGTTAGACAGGGTGCATTATCTACACAAGATGGAAGAGATTGTAGCAATGAAAAACAAAAATAGTGAAAATTTCAATAAAATGTGGCAACCCTGGGTATTATTCAAATATTCAAGTGAATATCGTACACTTTACATTTAAAGGGTCACTAAAGGAAAAAAATGTTTATGCTAAAATGACTGTTTACAGGGTATAGAGACATAAAAGTTAACTGATTCCTTTTCAAAATGATTAAAAATAGATAAAAATCAATCATATAATGTGCCTGCAGGTTAGTTTCACTTTTGAACTGGCTTCATGTTTCTGTGAAGTAGAAATAGACACACAGAACAAAAACAAACAAATCCAGGGAAGTGTTTTGTTTTTAAAATTAATCTGATGGTTCTGGGAAGTTTTAGACACACAGTAATGACAGCTCAGACCACCGTGAGAAAGCTCCAAGCACTGTGGTTATAAGGAAACATACAAGCAGGAAGTGTGGAGAACAGAGCAGGATTACAGCAACTTCAAAGCAAAAACGAACAATAAGGACATGAAACCAGTACTGCAGTAAGGTAAAGGAAGCTATTTAGCTAAAAAAAAAAAAAAATCCTTTAGTGATCCTTTAAGAAGTTATATAATACATTGCATGGTATATAACGTTATTGGATCACTTTTATAATTACAATAATGATATGTCTCTTACATTTATAACTCATATTATGGAAGCATATTTTAAGTGTTTATATGTAGATATAGTATATATAGATATGCGTATATATGGTTTGGCACAAATTCCACCTTTGTCTGTCCCATTCCCCCCCCCCCCTTTTTCTTTTCTTTTCTTTCAATTTCTTTCTCTCATACCCCCCTTCTTTTTTTTTTTTTCCCTTATTCTCCCCTCTAGCCACAACACTCCCCTACCCTAATATCCATTCCACCTCTACTATTCTTTAATCCACTTTAATAAGTAAATATAAATCTTATTAATACAAATATACATAGGCTTCTGTAACTGAATCCCAATTACACTATCCACAGACATTGTATATCTGTTCATGTTTATTGTTAATTTCTATAATTTTGTCAACTGTATGTTTTCATTCCTTTCAATAAAACTTTGGATTGTGAAAAAAATAAAAAAACAGAATCACTTAGTTGGAAAAAGAATCACACCCCTAATAAAAATGAATCAATCAGGTGTAGCTAATCACCTTCTCAATGGCACACAAAGCCATTTGACGTTCAGCTGTTGTCATTTTGATTAGTTCAGCATGAAAAGAGCTTCCTGGAACATTTCAGTCCATGGTAGTACAACTACTGTACAGTTGTGGACAGGTACAAGTCAAGAGATGAATACAAAACAAATGTAAGGTTTTATCAAGTGGAGGTTATTTGGTACAACACAGACCCTCCCTGGATCAGTTAGTCGCTCCAAATGAGATGAAAGAGCCACGAGGCCAGAGAGGATTCCAAAAGGCCTACAGCAGCAGCAGGGACTGGAGCACTTGTCAGGATAAAGGGAAAATGGATGGGGCAAAATTCCATCAAATTCTTAAGGAAAATACAATGACAACCTCTGGATATGACGCTGAGAATGTACCCTCAATTTCTTTGGTCGACCATGGCGAGGCCTGTTCAGAGTGGAACCTGTCCTGTTAAACCACTGTCAGGGTCTTGACAATCTTCTTATAGCCTATGCCATCTTTACGTAGCGCAACGTAAAGAGTTATTTACCATGAGGTGCCATGTTGAACTTCCAGTGACCAGTATGAAAATGTGAGTGATAACACCAAATTTAACATACCTGAGTCCTTGTTACACTAACGAGTCACATGACACTGTAAATGGAAAATGTCTAATTGGGCCCAATTTGGACATTTTCACTTAGGAGTGTACTCACTTTTGTTGCCAGCGGTTTAGACATTAATGGCTGTGTGTTGAGTTATTTTGAGGTGACAGCAAATTTACACTGTTATACGCATTGTACACTCACTACTTTATATTGTACAATGGAAGAAAAAAGCTTTGCAAATATGAACACTACAATGTATAGCACCAATGATAGTCCTATGTATAATATAAATGTCCCGTGTTGCAAGTGATGTATAAAACAAATGAAAGTCTATTGATCAGGTACGGAACACATTATGCATCTGATGGAAACTGATAGCAGAAAAAATTATTCCTTTCCCTTCAAATAGATGGTGACATCAAATGCGAGAACCTCAGAAACAGTGCATAGATAGATAAGACACCTCCACCTTTCAAACACACTGCCCCTTACCAGAGGGGAAGATCCCAACTAGAGATCTTCTGACAGCAGATGGCTTACTCCCCAGCCAGGGGGTTAACGTGGCAGGATATCCAAGAGCCGAGACTTCTCCAACAGTGGACCAGTAATCAGTGTTGAATTAAACCAATATGGAGAAGGAAAAAAGTTACATATAACTTGTTTAATAAAAAATTAAAATTACACTTACAAGAAAGTAGATAAAATGTGCATGTGAATATATAGCCGGCCGGCTAGCACAACCCGTTCACTCTGGGACACAGTATGCGGTTAAAAGACATCAGCACGCCGCCACCCTATGCCGTTTCGTCTCAAAAAGACTTTGTCATTGTATTTGTTTTTGTGGGTATCTCACATTTCAAGCTGCTAGCATATTGTATTTAGGGTATTTACACAGACAGCGCAGTATCACCACTTTTTTCACTACTTTATATTGTAGCAAAGTGTTGTCACATGAAAAGATTAAATAAAAAAATTTACAAAATATTTACAAAAATGTGAGGGGTGTACTCACTTTTGTTAGATACTGTATATTGTACATTCCCATCAGTCCCTGTTTTCAAGGCGCTTACAAGCTAAGGTCTCTAACTCACATTCATACATACACAATCTTGGGCCAATTCAGACAGGAGCATTTTGGGATGTTGTGGAAACAAGCCTTGGTGATAAAGGATCAGTGGATACACCTTGTTTCCATAATAGCTCTTACAGGGGTGAATTTCCCTTCCTATGGGTAGATTTCTTCTCACTTCTTGGTGTCTCCCTCTGTTTGTAAGTAGGAGTCATTTGTAAGGTGGATGTTTGTAACTAGGGGACTGCCTGTACCTGGAAGAAACCCACATAGACACAGGGAGAACTCCAGGCAGGTAGTGCCATAGTTGGGATTCAAAACAAGGACCCTAGTGCTGCCAGGTGGAAGGGCTAACCGCTTTGCTGCCCCATACATTAATAGACAAATTGCTGTTAGTTTGCAATAATTTTCAAGTTAGTCATTATTAGGGCACACAATTCAGGTAGATCGTCTTTTCCAGCTTTTACATTCCCAGCCTTGGCATGAATTGTGTGGTTATGAGCTTGTTAGTGTAAAGCTAGCCAGTCAACTGGGTAAAGCAAGGGCCAGAACAAAATAACTGGCAGTATAAATCAATCCAATATGTTAACATCTGCAAGAAACATAATCAGTTTTGAAACTAAAAGTCATAGATGTGTCATAGGTATAAGATGTGGAAACATATATGATTTTGGTTGGATCCATTTCTCTTTCAATGATCAATACTGTCAGAATGTGTGTACATACACATTGGCAATCTAAACAAGTTCCAGCCCTTCATGAATGGTTAGTAAGGCTAAATAAAGTAGCAGAGATGTTCCACATAACTCAAGACTTTAGTCTTTAGGCTAAGTTTATAACGTGGTTCTAATGGATATATTATAAAAGTGTATGTAAACCCTAACAATGAACTTCTCTAATTTGCTACCTTTTGGTCCATAAATATATCAATAAAATGTCTTGTTGTGCGTTTTTGATAAGAGGACATTTACCAGTTGATCATGTCCTGTTGCTAGTATTGCCCAGAGCTTTTTTTCTCAGAAAATAGGTGCAGGAACTCAACCACGACCGTTCAGATTTCACAAACAGTAGAAGGGTCTTAAAGGGGCATTAAATACCAGAATTGCATTACATACAGTGTGCAAAGTTCAGGGGGTTACAAAGCAGTCACTTGTAAACACAGAAACCAGACTTCTGTGTTCACAAGTGATTGTGGTGAGCGGGCACCAAAGGGTCTGAGCCAAAGGTGGTGGAACTGAGTTCCACCAAGTTCCCCCAGAAAAAAAGCCCTGGTATTGCCTGTGGGGTCCCTGCAACTGATAGCTTCTCCATTACTGACTTAAAGTGGATGTAAACCTAAAAAACAATTTTTTTTTGTTTTAATGTCACAATGTAGAGTATACGATTTCCTATCATCTGTGCCCAGTCTTGCCACACAGAGTTAATCCAGATCTGAGAAATCCTCTTTTATGTTCAGTGAAAATGAACAGCCTTCCAGATAAAACCATGCCTAAATCAAAAGTCAGTTTTTTCTCTTCTTGCTTTGAGTGAGAGGTTATTTACAAATATAGCTAGGACATGTTTATCATATGTTATGTTTTGTTTATCATAACATGAGGTGATATAACATCATGAGGGCCCTTTCACACTAGCGGACGAACGTTCCGCTAATTAAAAGTCTGTTAACGGACTTGTAATGCTTCCCTATGGGAGCGGATCCGTTAGCGGATGATGCATCCGCTAACGTCCGCTAGATCCGCATCCGTTTTTGCGGACGGAAGAATGTCCTATTTTTCTTCCGTCCGGTCAAACGGATCGGATGCAAACGGACAGACGGTCCGTTTCCATCCGACTCCCCATAGGGGAGAGCGGAGGAGAGACGGGGCGGTCCCTGCACAGTGTGCGGGGACCGCCCTGTCCGCCCGACAGCTCAGCGGAGACCCCCCGCTGAGCTGACGGACACACGGAGCGGACCGAAAAACGGACCGCTCCGTGTGTAAGGAGCCTAACACATCCTAGTAATATACAATGAACTTTGGATCACCTCATGTTATTATAAACATGTCCAAGCTATATTTGTAAATAACCTGTTACCGAAAGCAAAAACAGAGAAAACGGACTTAACCTAATTTGGCAGGTTTTTATCTGAAGTCCGGTTAATTTGCACTGAACTTTAAAAGAGGATTACTCAGTGCTGGATTAACTCTGTGTGGCAAGACTGGGCACAGATGATAGGAAATCTTATACTCTACATTGTGACATTAAAACAAAAAAAAATTGTTTTGGGGTTTACAACCACTTTAAGAGTAGTACACACAAATTGAATGCCAATTGACATTGGCGTGTTTCTATTGAACTGGCCGACGTTCGGTCTGTGTGTATGGCAGCCAGTCCAACATAAGGCTCATGACCAAAAAAGGCATGCCAAGTGGCTCCCGATCAGCACTCTCAGCCAATGGCTGGGAGCGTTGACTGAATGTTATGGTGGGGGGCCGTTCCCCTGTCAGGTCACAATTAAACAGCAGGGGACATTGGTGTACTAACATCGGACTGTTAGTACATCAGGTCCGACCTGAGGCACAATTTTTTTTCCCGTTCAATTAAAAAAACAAGTGGCTTGTACTAGGCTTTACCATGTTTTCTTTTGAACTGTGTCTCTGCGTGAGAGTGATTATCCTGGCGGAGACTGTGTCTCCGTGTGAGAGTGATTATCATGGCAGAGATAAGACTTCCTCCTTTCTCATATCAGAGCTACCTCCAATGACTGGTGATCAAATGATTGGTGGGGGTAATTATCAAGAAGCAGCAGAAGAGGTTTAAGAAGAGCAGATCCACAGGATGGATGAAGCAGAAGCAGAGATCCATGCTCTACAGGTCATCGAGTGCAAGGTCTCTAACATCCACCAGCTTTGTGATATCGTCATGGAGGAGTGGAAGAGAACTCCAGTGGCAACCTGTGTAGCTCTGGTGAACTTCATACCCAAGAGGGTTAAGACAGTGCTGGAAAATAATGGTGGCCACACAAAATATTGACACATTGGGCACAATTTGGACATTTTCACTTGGGGTGTACTTACTTTTGTTCCCAGCGGTTCACACAATAATGGCTGTGTGTTGAGTTATTTTGAGGGGACAGAAAATTAACACTGTTAGGCTGTACACCCACTACTTTACATTGTAGCAAAGTGTAATTTCCTGTCACACCAAAAAATTGACAATGTTATATAAGTGCCCATTAGACATGTGCAGACTGGAATATTTTGTTTCGTTTTTCGTTTTCGTTTGGAAAATAAATGTATTTAGTTACTCCCGAAAATCGTTTTGATTTATTTCGTTTTTCGTCCGAAAATCCAATAATGCTTGGTTTCCGTTGAATGGTCAAACGAATATTCGACGGAACGTCGAATCTTTTTGGTTCCTGGTGACTAATCAAAGAATATTGGACGAAACGTCGAATCTTTACATCTCATAAATTCAAATCTATTCTCTGTAATGTCAAATCTATTATTTCTATAGTGTCAAATCTTTTCCCTATAATGTCGAATCTCTCTATATCGAATTTTTACCGCAACGAAAGCGAAAAAATTGCATTTTTTATGTTGGATCTTTCGGTTTTCGTTTCTTGCACTTTCGTTATCGTTTGTTAAAACGATAACGAAAAAAACAGATTTTCGGACGAAAATGCATTCTAACGAAAACGAATGCACATGTCTAGTGCCCATAATAATAAAAATAATTAATAGAGGCTTTGGCGCTTTCCTCTCCTGGTAAGTCTCCGGGCTCGGATGGCTTGCCGGCGGAGGTGTATAGGCGCTATGCCGACATTCTGATACCCCATCTTCGGGAGGTTTTTGTGGGCGCATTCGAGAGGGGTTGTCTGCCCCCTTTATGAATGAGGCGATTATCGTTCTTTTGTTGAAGCCCGGTAAGGAGGCACGGTCTCTTGATTCCTATAGACCCATCTCATTATTAACGACGGACGTTAAGTTTTTAGCTAGGGTACTGGCTACTAGATTAGCGAGAGTTATCCATAAGTTAGTCCATACGGATCAGTCAGGGTTTATCCCTTCCCGATCTACGGCCCTTAATATTAGACATCTTTTCCTTAACCTTCAGATACCTGTGGACAATCCTGGTCAGAGAGCGATCCTTTCCCTTGATGCAGCCAAGGCCTTTGATAGTGTCGAGTGGCCTTATTTGTGGGAGGTTTTGAAACGGTTTGGCCTTGGTGATAATTTTATTCGGTGGGTGAGACTTCTCTATGCCGATCCCACTGCCAGGATCCGTGTGAACGGAGACCTTTCGGATCCATTCCCCCTTTTTAGGGGGACAAGACAGGGGTGCCCTTTGTCACCCCTGTTATTTGCCCTGGCTTTGGAGCCGCTCGCGGGTACTATTCGGTCGTCTGCGACTATCATGGGCTTTCAGAGGGGTCACTTGCTGGTTTGGGTCAAGGATAGACAAAATCTCCCTATATGCGATGATACGTTGTTGTATTTGGGGGATATGGATAACCTTTCAAAGGGTCGTTAACTGGAGCTATGGAGGTGATTCGGCATTTTGGAACCTTGTCAGGATTCTCCATCAATTGGAGTAAATCTGTTATTTTACCTGTAGATGACACGACAATCTCGTTGCCGGTTGCTGCGGAATCCCTTTAAATACTTAGGAGTTCAGGTCACGGCTGACCCGCAGTCTTATCTTATTGATAATCTCCTGCCGCTCCTTAAAAGATTTCAGATAACGTGTAATACATGGTGCAAGCTTCCCCTATCGGTCATAGGTAGAATAAATCTTATTAAAATGGTCTGGGGTCCTCAGCTGCTATATATTATGCACAATTCCCCGTAGGTGGTTTGTCCGTATTGATACTCTTTTTAGATCTCTAATTTGGAAAAAAGGAGTGGCAAGGATTAGACTTACTACCCTGCAATACAGTAAGGATCAGGGAGGTGCGGCAGTCCCCAATCCCAAGCTTTATTTTTACGCATCCCAATTGCAACATTTCGGTGGGTTGGGAACCAAGGGTGATTCCGATTCTATTGAGGTTCTATTGCGGATGGGGGCATGGAGCAACTCGGTGTTGGCGAGTCTGGAGGCGGGATTCTCTTGCCTGCCGCAGAGGGCGCCCACGGTGGTTCTTTTAAAAAAACTCTGGTCCTCGGTTAAGTCAGGGTTGAGGATTTGTGTTTTTTTTTTGACTGATACAATCCTAACTTGGCTGAATTGGTTGGGTTGGAGGGTTTCCAGATGTGGAGGGACGCTGGTATCAGTAGTATTGCTCAGTTGTACTCTCAAAATGTTTTGAAATCATTTATAGAATTACAAGACGAATTTGATCTCCCTAGGCATCAGTTTTTTAAATATCTTCAGATCCGTCACGCATGCTCAGGGTCGGGTCTCCAACTTCAGATTGGCTAGTCACCCCCTACTAAAGGACGTTTTCTTTGGGTCTGGAAAAAAGGACTTATATCTCTTGCTTATTCACACCTACTGTCATCTACCCAAAACTCGGCAACTTTACCAAGTAGACGAGGCTGGGCTGTAGATCTAGGAGATATCAGCGATGAGACTTGGGATATTGGTTTGCAAGCGGGACCGCTCACATCGGTATCTCAGTCACATAGGCTATCTCATTTTTTTTTATTACATAGGGCCTACCGTACCCCTATTTAATTGCACCGTTGGGAAGAAGAGACTCACCTTTATGTCCCAAACGATGTGGGGAGGAGGGATCGCTCATTCACTTGATGTGGCGCTGTCCCAAATTACATCGCTATTGGGGTGAGATTACGGAAGTTATTTCCTCAGTTTATCAGGTTAGGGTCCCTTTGGACCCTATAATATGCATTTTAGGAGCGGTTGATGAGGAGGTATATACTCCCCCTATTATTATAGCAGTAATCAGACTTTTGTACCTAGCTAGGAAAATGGTGGCTAGGTTTTGGTTGTCCCCGCATGTCCCGACTAAAAAACAGTGGATAGATCAAGTTAATTATATATTAATAAGAGAACATCTGACATATCAGCATAGAAATGCTTCTAGGAAGTTTTATTCCATATGGCAGGCATGGCTGGACACCCCTGGGCTGGCGCCTCCTCAATTGATTATGACCCGTTTGCTCAGTGCTTAGTGGATTCTGTTAGTTGTGCACTGAATACTTCTGCTGGAAATGTTTATTGACAGGCATGTCAATTTTTATATTCTCCCTTACGCTGTTAGGAGGGTACTTCACACTGACAGGGTAGACTAGGGGTGGGGGTTTTTTTTTGGTTTTTAGTTTGTTTTGTTTTGTTGTTTTTTTTGTTTTTGTTTTTTTTGGATATGCTGGAGGATGGGCTCGTTCTCACTGTCTAGCACAATGTTCCTATGCTCTTTTTCTTGAGATGTGTCATTGTAATGTCCTGTTTTTTTTTATTATTGCATTGCATGCATATTGTATTATGCGCTTTTGTCATTTGTTGGCTATGACCTGCAATGTTCAGTGTTGTATTATCTCTTCTTGGCACAATAAACTTTTCTTGATTTAAAAAAAAAATACTAATAATAATAAATCCAGAGTTAGTATGATATAATTACACTGAATACTAGTCTACCAACAAACAAATTGTGTAGGAACAAGAAACTGCACTGAAATTTTAGGTGGCCATCCAAACCTATATGAAGGTACGGTAATTATGTGTTGCCCTGATAACCCTGCCACCCTAGGCAATACCCTTTGTTTGCCATGAAAAAATCCAGACCTGCATGGAACCACTGGCTGATGAGCACTTGAGAAGATCATAAAAGCAATAAGATACAAATCACCCAGTTATCCTTACACACAGCTTTTGTTATATCATAGATGAAACCTTTGCCAAACATAACACTGGGAATATGGATAGGTGTTATTAGGGTCACGATGCTCAGAAACCATTTTTTATCTATTTTGGACATCCCAATGTATGTACAGTATAAGGAAGAGACCATGACATTTCTCCAGCAGTTAATGGGATCACCCTCTGAGCTGACTACTAATTGGCTTGGTAAATTTCATCAGAAGTGTTGTTTACAGCTTGCAAGTTAATTGCAAAATACTGTTTTTTAAATACTATTCCTACAAAAAGAAAATAGTTTTAATAAAAAATAAAATAAAAACCCACCTTTCCTGACGCATTCATGGCAGCACACACTGGGTTGTGACTCCGCCCCCACAACCTGACAGGATTGGTTAGCTATAAATTTGAAGGGGAGACGCCCCGCATCATTCTCTTTTTTTATCCTCACCTGACAAGATTGGACGAACAAGCAAGAAGCATGCCTCTTACCGCAAATCGCCCCAGCAGGTTCAGCCTCTCCTGTTTGGAAGTCCCTCCTGTACAGTCTCTAAATGAGCTTTATGGTGGGAACCCCGTTCTGGTGGTCTCAGGGGCTCTGGAATTATACTGGCATCTGTAGCAAGCTTTAAAAAAGCTTCGAATCTCGCAGTGGCCCCCACTTTCGCTCTGTCTTTCCTTCCAGTGCAGTGTGTGCTTCCACAAAGGTATTTGTATCATTACATTTACCACCTAAGGTTAGTCCGTTTTGTATCTTTGTCTGCCTGTTGTTTTTTTCTCAGCTCTGCTGAGCCCTGTGGTTTCTCTGACACCCCATATTCTCGAGGTCACCGCTGCGTACCCCTTGGCGCTCTGCGCATGCGCGCAGCTCAGTGACGACGACGCCTGTCTCATCTGCCCTCTTCCAAAATGGCGTCGGGCTAGCGGGACGCTTCTGCGCATGCGCGTGTCATTAAAAAAAAAAAAAGAAGGAAAAAAGAAACAGTCCTATTGCTCTGTAGTTCTGGCTGCCGCACTGCTGCTCTGCTCTACTCAGAGTGAAGATTGCACCAGGTGTGTGCAGGCATGTCCCAGATCAGCCTGGGCTAATTGATTACACACAAAAAAAAAGGAACAAATAGGATAGAAGATATAATACAAGCGCCCAGAGGCGATTCAGTTTGCATGTGCCGCGCTATATAAGTTTTCATCATTCATTCATTCAATACATTTATATATTAATTTATAACATACCATAGGAGAAAGTGTATCCATAATTAAACAATTAATATAATCAAAAAAAAGGATAGATATATGTATATAAAATTATTATATTAATTTAATAAATAGAAATGTTGGGGGGGAACATATTGTAATGTTTTCCCTTCTCTCTCTTTTTTTACCACCTTTTCGGGCTGTCTCTCTGCTATCCTCATGGGGGCCACTGCCCTCGCAGACCACCATCAGCTGACCAGGTATAGAGGCCGTCCAGAAGGTGGTAAGTAGAGGGGAGACAAAAAAGAGAGCCTGGCCACTGACGCTACAGTTTTGGTAGCCCTATCGGGTCAAGAGACGCAAGTTTGCGGCACAGAGGGAGATTCTAGCCATGCTTCGGCAGAAGGCGCAAGAAATCGCTCAAGGTTACCCTCTTGATTTCTTCAATCAAGGCATAGCCGCTCGCGTCACAGCACTCCCGTCATAGTCGGTCCCACCGCAGACGATTACCTTCATCCCAGACAGAGCTATCTTACCTGCACCACGGCAAATGTTTGCCAAATATGCGGGCGCCAGCCTTGCCAGGGGAATTGGCCTGCCGCTCGTGCTTCATTGAAGTAACCAAGGATTCAGAGGCCAGAGTAGATACTGAGCTCCTAGGAGAATCGCCACAGGGATCATATGTGGGCGATCCTTCCCCAAGCACATCGCCCGGCCGTTACGCCAGGGTGCAGTAACCCTCTCTAAGAATGAGGAGTGTGAGCAGGCGTCGGACTGTCTCTTTTTGGTTGAACCATTTGCCCATTCAGTCAAGGAAGCGATCGGCTGGGAGGAGGTTATGGCAGAACTTCTGAAGGTTCAGAAATATTTCCCGGTGCTGAAAAGGGGGTCCTGAATCATTTCCCTTCATCGAAGAGCTGGAGAACCTCATAAAGGATAAGTGGGGGGGTCGCATAAGCGGCCCAGTATGAGCAACAAGTTTGCAGATTGTACCCCTTGTGGGAGTCTAAGATCGATTCTTTGATCAATGCAACTACGGTCGATTCATCTTTAATGCGACTCGCTAGAGACGTTTCTCTACCGATTGAAGACGCAGTTACCTTCCGGGACGCTCTTGATCGTAAAATCAATATAGAACTGAAGAAAGCCTGCTCCACGACAGGAGCCGCTTGTAGGCCGGCTATCACCACAGCCGACCAGGGGAAGATATTCTCCTCCCTGCAGGAAAATTAAGTTGGCTTACGGCTCCTAAGGGCAACTTCATGGCTGGGAAGAGCCTTATGGCTGAGACCCTGGATAGCGAAGGCAGCGTCAAAATTAACTGGTGCAAAATTCAATATGGCGGCTCAAGTGTATTTGGCACAAAGATGGACTCGGCCATCTCCAAGGTTACCGGGGAAAGTCTGGGCTGATTTCTCCGATAGGAAAACCAGAGCCCCAGAAGGGCCCCGCTTACAGGCGTGATCTTCCTGTCAAGTACAGGGATGTTAGATCCTACCGCCCCGGCAGGGAATTTAGGAGGGACTGGAAGACTCGACCCTCCTTCATGTAGATACAGTAAGCCAATCACAGCTGGGGAACAGCAGAAGTCCTTTTTGAGGGTCCGTCTGCCCACCCAGCTCAGGTGAGCACCAGACTCAAGAGATTCGCTCGGATATGGGCAACTCGTATAACAGATCCATGAACACTATCCTCTATCAAGACACAATTGGAAATTCATGGGCACATTGCCAGGGAACACATTCCAGCCTACCAAGTACTTCCGCACCAGAAAGGGAGGGGATTTTATTCCCCTTTATTTCTGGTACAAAAAAAACAAAACGGGGATCTACGTCCAGTCTTGGACCTAAAGAAGTTCAACAGACGATCAAAATAGAGGCCCTCAGATTGGAAAAGCCTTCAGTCCATTTTGTTGTCAGTGGACGTGGGAGACTGGATGCTATCTCTAGATTTTTCGGGCGTTTACCTTCACATCCCAGTTCATCTTACCTTCCAGAGGTCCCTTCGGTTCTCAATCGATCAATCCCATTTCCAATTTTGGTGCCCCCCATTCGGCATCGCCTCAGCACCCAGAGCATTCGGCAAGTTAGGGTGTTCCTAGGGGCAGAATAAAATACCAGGTTGTACCGGTTGCAACTCCCTCAAGAGAGGCTGAAGCCCTTGCTCCAGAAGATACAGAGTC
Source organism: Rana kukunoris (assembly GCA_029574335.1). Taxonomy (NCBI): domain Eukaryota; kingdom Metazoa; phylum Chordata; class Amphibia; order Anura; family Ranidae; genus Rana; species Rana kukunoris. The sequence continues at coordinate 97,369 of JAJQKJ010000593.1, forward strand.
TGCTATCATCCAGACGTCTAACTGTCAGAGCCTGCCTCAGTACCCTGGGGTCCATGTCAGCATCCATACCCTTGATACAGTGGCCCCTGTGGCACATGCGAGTCTTACAAACTCCTTTCTCAGGCAGTGGAATAGAACGTCAATACTCCAAACCATTCACATCCCGAACTGGGTAAAGCAATTAGTATGGTGGTGGACACACCCGTCCGACCTCAGGGAGTCCATTCCAAAAGTTCCCCCAAGTCCAGAAGTAGTAACATCGGACGCCAGCCAGGGGTGATGGGGTCCACACTATCTAGACTGAGTAGCCCAAGGACAGTGGCATTTTCGGGCTCAGGGCATAGTGTCAAATATTTTAGAGCTCAGAGCAGCCTTTCAGGCCCTCCTGGCCATTGCACCTCTTCTAGAGAGGAAGAGTGTCCTGATCAGGATGGACAACAAGTAGCGGTGTCATGTATCCAGAGACAGGGGAGCATCAGGAGTCGCACGCTTCAGGAGGAAGTTCGCCCATAATGGAAGGGGCACAAGTGCACCTGTTAGATCTGTGGGGAGTATGCGTCCAAGCAACACAGAATTCGTTGGCCAACTACCTAAGCCGAGAGACACTTTCAAACAACGAACGGTACCTGAACCAACAGGTATTCTCCATTCTTACGAAAACTTGTGGAGTACCAAAGTCGACCTAGCGGCCACGCCAAAGAACTCCAAGTGTCAGAGGTTCCTGTCCAGAGCCCACTTTCCATTACCTGAAGGGACAAACTGCCTAGTTCTTCCATGGAACTGCGAGCTAGGGTACATTATTCTTCCAACTTCTCGGATTACAAGATTCCTGTCCCGACTTTCGGAAGTCCTCAGCCACAGTTATTGTACTAATACCATTCCGGCTGAGGAGGCCATGGTTTACGACCCTGCTACAACTAGGTACGCAGCCTCCAATACATCTTCCAGTAACCTGGGATCTCATACATCAGAGGCAATTCTTCCATCCAGCCCAGAGAAGCTGCATTTGCCAGCTTTGAAGCTGAGAGGGCTAGGTTAGGGGAACTAGGATACTCTCAGGAGGTAATATCAACCTTAGTACAAGCTCTAAGGAGCTCCACTGATATCACCTATACTAGGATCTGGGAGAGGTTTGTGTCATCGCAGCAAAGAGATTGGAATCCCATCTCAAATTCTTGAATTTCTTCAGTCAGGGTTTAACAAGGGCTCGGCTTGGGTACCCTGAAGGTGCAAGTATCTGCCCTTTCAGCCATGACGGGTACTAGATGGGCTCTTCATCATCCGGTCACTCTGTTCCTCAGGGCCTACGTAAGATCAGACCACCTAGGAGGCCAGCCTTTCCAACAGGGGATCTCTGTGTAGTACTCGAGGCCCTGTCCAATCCACCTTTTTTCTCCATTTAACTTAGTCTCACCGTGGAACCTAGCTCTGAAGATGGCTTCCCGTATTGCTATCACCTCAGTTAAGAGGGCGTTCAGAGATACAAGCACTTATGGCTATGGAACCCCTATTCAGTGTTCTTCCCTGACAGAGGGGTTCTGAACCCTCAGACCATTTTTATCCAAGGGTAACTTCCTCCTTTCATTATAACCAGGACATCGTCCTTTCGTCTTTTACAAATGAGAGGGGCGAGTTCCATGACTAGGATGTCAAGTCTACCATCTCCAGTTACGTCACAGCTACATCTCAGGCGGCGTACACACGAGGGATATGTCCGCGAAAACGGTCCGATGACCGTTTCAGCAGACATCTCCGCTCGTGTGTATGTGCTAGCTGACCAGATTTCTCTCCACCCGACAGATTTCAAAGCAAGCTTTGAAATCTATCCGGTGGGAATCTGTCCGCCCGACATGTCTGCTGGTTAGTACACTTACCAGCAGACATGTCGGCCCCCACCGCCGCCGCGCCGCTGCCGAATGGATTCGGCGCATGCGCGGAAGTGTTTTACTTCCTGGTGCGGTGACCTGGCGGTGATGCGGCGGCGTCAACGTCACCGCGCCGCGTCACCGCCACGTCACCGCGCCGTCCGGCGGCGGGGAATTTGATCCGATGGTGTGTACACGCCATCGGATCAAACTCCCGATCGGACATATCCGATGGAAATGGTCCGCGGACCGTTTTCATCGGATATGTCCGATCGTGTGTACGCCGCCTCAGGAAGACAGATTCTCTCTTGATTATCCCACAAGGGAGCAGACAAGGTCAGCAGCTACCTCCCGTACCATTACCTCTTGGTTGTTAAAGCTATCAAAGAGACCTATTCCATCCAGCAACTTACGACTCCTAGAGGGCATTAGGGCTCATTCGACAGGGGCAGAGGCCACTTCTTGGGCAGCATATTGCGGGACTTCACCGGAACCATAGGCAGAGCAGCAACTTGGTCTTCCCAACACATCTTCATTTCTCACTACAGAGTGAATTCTGCTCTCCTGGCTACCGTCGACTTCGGCAGATCTGTTCTTAGAGCCAATTCCTCAGCGCTATAAAGAATAAATATTACTGTTTTCTTGCACCCTCCCGACTGGCGAGTTATATCACAGTGTGTGCTGCCATGAATGCGTCAGGAAAACGGAAAATTGTATACTCACCTTTCCGTAATTTTCCTTTCCTGACGCATCTTCATGGCAGCACACAGATGCCCACCCTGCTGTTTTATGATGATATATACAGAGAATGATCCGGGCGTCTCCCTTCAAATTCATAGCTAACCAATCCTGTCAGGTTGTGGGGGCGGAGTCACAACCCAGTGTGTGCTGCCATGAAGATGCGTCAGGAAAGGAAAATTACGGAAAGGTGAGTATACAATTTTCCGTTTTTTACCTTACATAAAATGTGTCAATAAATATAAATTTGTCTGTATTTGAAAGGCTTTGACAGCCATGCCTTGAAGTTACTAAATCATAACCTCACAACGTTTTAATCTTCTTTCATCTTTTGTTTGCTTTAATAATGAAACACAGACATCAATTAAAGTTACTTACCTCGTTTAACCACTTCCCAACCGCCGCATGTACATATACGTCCACAAAAGGGCACGTACAGGCAGATGGACGTATATTTAACGTCCCTGCCTTTGCACGGGTCGGGGGTCTGATCGGGACCCCCCCCCCGCTACATGCGGCAGTTGTAAACCCACGGGGAGCGATCCGGGACGAGGGCACGGCTATTCGTTTCTAGCCGCCCGCTCGCGATCGCTCCCCGGAGCTGAAGAACGGGGAGAGCCGTATGTAAACACGGCTTTCCCGTGCTTCACTGTGGCGGCTGCATCGATCGAGTGATCCCTTTTACAGGGAGACTCCATCGATGACATCAGACCTACAGCCACACCTCCCTACAGTTGTAAACACACACAAATCCTACAGTGCCACCTGTGGTTAACTCCCAAACTGCAACTGTCATTTTCACAATAAACAATGCAATTTAAATGCATTTTTTAGCTGTGAAAATGACAATGGTCCCAAAAATGTGTCAAAATTGTCCAAAGTGTCCGCCATAATGTCGCAGTCACGAAAAAAATAGCTGATCGGCGCCATTAGTAGTAAAAAAAAAAAATGCAATAAAACTATCCCCTATTTTGTAAACGCTATACATTTTGCGCAAACCAATTGATAATCGCTTATTGCGATTTTTTTTTTACCAGGTAGAAGAATACGTATCGGCCTAAACTGAGGAAAAAAAATAATTTTATATATGTTTTTGGGGGATATTTATTATAGCAAAAAGTAAAAAATATATATATATTTTTTTAAAAATTGACGCTCTATTTTTGTTTATAGCGCAAAAAATAAAAACCGCAGAGGTGATCAAATACCACCAAAAGAAAGCTCTATTTGTGGGTAAAAAAAGATGCCAATTTTGTTTGGGAGCCACGTCGCACGACCGCACAATTGTCTGTTAAAGCGACGCAGTGCCGAATTGTAAAAAACGGCTTTGGGCATTTAGCAGCATATTTGTCCGGGGCTTAAGTGGTTAAACGGAATTGCACATCCTGGGCCGGGGCTTCCACTGAATCTTCTGGGTCGGAACAATCTTATCAAGATGATGCTTCTTCTTCGTTTCACCTATGTGTTCTGCAATTGTCCTATTCCTGTTTCGGCGGCCTTTTTTAAATTAATAGATTCTTGCCTGCACTTTTTTATTTGGAGTGGAGCATCTCCCAGACTTGCTAGGGCAACCTTGTCTCTTCCGCAGAGGTTGGGGGGACTTGCACTACCAGACTTTCGGGTATATTTCTGGGCTGAGTTTTTAGTCTCCATGTTTTGGTGGTTTCAAGGGTCTAGATCAAATGTGGCTATCTGTTTGGAGGCCTATTTTCTGGGATCCCTACAGGATCTCCGTAATCTGATTTACAGAGGACCACGGGTGTATCCGTCTCTGCCGGGACCGACTCGTACCACATTGAAAGTATGGAAGGTAGCTACTGCACGCTTTAGCCAGCCAGGCCGACTGTCACCTGCTCAGCCCCTGTAGGGTAATCCACACCCCCCTCATTTTCGCACCATCCCGGACCCTCGTGCGTGGGCTGGGTTTGGGATCAAAACTATAGGAGATATAATGCCTGCAGGGAGCCTTATGACTTTCTCCCAGCTGGCTCAGAAGTTTCAGTTGCCCCGGTGGATGTTCTTTAGATATCAGCAATTACGGCATGCAGCTAGGGCTCAATTCCCCCATCCCACTATTGAGGAGTTGATGTCCCCGGGGGTGATGGAAAGACCCCTCTCTACCCTTTATAGTGAGCTTTTTATGTAAGGACTCAGTCAGGTTGGGAAAACTGTGGGATCGCTGACATGCAGATATTCCTTCTTTGGATAAGGAGTCTTGGGAGGACAGTCTGGAGCTTGGCCCTAAACTTGTTATCTCATCTAGGGACAAGTTAATCCAAGTAAAATGTATCCATAGGGTTTATTACACGCCTCAGAGACTTTAGAGGATGTTCACGCACTGTAACCCTAACTGCCCTTGATGTGACCTTGCTGTGGGAACTTATATCCACATGTTCTGGAATGTCCTGTCGTAGTGTCCTATTGGCAAGCTATTTTTGATTAAATTAATCTTAGATTACAACTTAATCTGACTTCTACTCCAGTTTTGGCCCTGCTGGGGATTCCTGATGATGAACAGCGCTCACATCACTCTAAGTTGCTTATATCTTATTTATTGTACTATGCCAAAAAGGCAATCCTGCTTAACTGGGTGTCTTCATCTCCGCCCACTATCTCTGGTTGGGAGAAGTTGGTGGATGAGGCACTGTTATACAGATTGACATATTTAAATAGGGGGTGTGTCTGGAAATATGATAAGGCGTGGGCCCCCTGGACGGTGGTATGACGCCTCCGGCTGTGCATTGGTGGGGGTGTGGGGGTTCTCCTGGTTTGGGTGGTCGCCTTTCGGCCCTCCTAGCCCCCTTGCACCTGCATTGGCACTTGCCGGCTGCTGACGTTTTGGGTATGGGTACTCTTTGCGCTTGTAAAGGGTTTGTCTATCAATGTGTGATCTCATGAGCTGTTTTGGGTTGCTGGCTGTCCGTCTCTTCGGGCAGTCCGGGTTGTAGTCACTGTTACCGAACGCTTCATTTTGATATTGTTGAGACCAGGTTTGATTGTGTTTCAATGTAATGGTGGGGAATGACAATGTATGTATTATTTTATTTGTGTATGCAAATTTTTTTCTGAATAAAGCACCTTGTTGTTTATATTTCATGTGGTGCTGTTTGAAAATTCATACAAGTAAGGCCCTTTGCACACGGGCAAGTCTATTTGCTGTGCTTGCCTCCTGGTATTTTAGTGCGCCCGGGAAGTACAGGTGTAGCACCCAGTCCCTGAACTAATAGGGCCCTAAAATATGAGTACACTGTTCAGCCCCATCCAGCCACGGCCTAAAACGTGGGAGGCATGGACAGCAGCTACACACTCCATGTGTAAGGGGCCTAAAACGCTTAACCCGTTAGTGAAAAAGATTATATAGTTACAAAATATGGAGTTTAATAAATGTAAAAATCTGTGTTGGTAAAATGCTGCTTCATTAGTCAGTGCTGAAATGATGTGGTGAAATAGCAATAAGAAGCCTTGAGAGACTATTTGTTTTGAAATGCTAAGCCTTGAGAGACTGCGTGAGTTTGCCCATTTAGTTCTTTTATGGTTTACGGTGCATAA